>CM076572.1:819373451-819454247 GCA_034641835.2 Pinus albicaulis | reverse complement strand
TAGAAACAACTGAGATAGATATTTTAAAACTGATCGTGCATCATGCAAGGAGGTGTAACTGAAAACTTAGAGAATTGATTCGACTATTCATATAAAAAACACATTAATGAATTTCCAAAGGCTTGACATATATTTCCATTCAAAAATAATAATATTAATTTGTTGATATATGAAAATTTCGTAAATACTAACTACATGATTACTAATCATTAAAATAGAGGACTCACTATAGTTCATATGTAAACATATGTTCAATATAAGATAGGGGATTCACATGGCCCACCCAAAAATTCAGTAAACTGAACATCTCATAAGCGAGACAGAGAGTGTACATTGAGGTCACATATAAGCCATAGAAATTGTATTGGCATGTCTAACCTGTGGATAATATGAGCCTCTAATGAATAGTTAGGGTATCCTAGTTTTAAATAGAAAAGAAGATTGCAGAGGAACCTTAATTTCAAGAACTAAATTTGACCTTTGAAATAAAAATAACATGAAACTTTATAAAATACCAAAGGAAGACATTAAGAAAAAATGACACTCATAATAGTAAATTAACAACAATATAGTGGAATGACTACCTATTCGTTGTTTGAGAAGGAGAGGTTGGGTAACATTACACCTATAGCACAACCAACACAACTTGTTTTGACATAGAAATAATTTATGAGGGTTAATTATGGATGGAAATTCCTTGAATGTTAATATAATCCTTAACATATTTATCTAGCACAAATAACCTCTAATGTCAATGGGTTTGTGCCACAATAAGGGTTTGCACCATAAAACCATAACTAAACTCTCACTATTATAATTCTAGCAGGTTAACCATAAAAAAATAATAAAACCAAACACTGAACATGAATACTGATATGTGGGAGGAATTATGAATTATCGATTGCTAATGTCAAACCCCTACCCAGTTGTTAACAATTCTATAATGCACACTCAAATCGCACAAGGAACCAATGATACTTACAATGAGAATTAAATGGTAATTTAATTGACAACTGAGCAAAGAGAATCACTAATACTTGAAATTGACTACTTGATCTGAAATCCACGGAGGTTTTCTTTTCTAGATCGGGTACAAATTTTAAGGGACACAAAATCCAAAAGCTAAATTGATATGAATATATTAACCCTAAAATGACTGTTGGCTTAGACTCCCTAGTGTGTCGATTGCGAACTTGCAAATAAAACTATGGAATAAATAGATTAAGAATAAACTAAATGCGGGTTGTAATTTTGGTAGAGCCAAAAACACTGTAAAGATTATGGTTACTTGGAATACCCTTTTGGAGTAGCGATCAAGTTGTCTCTGTTTTAACTATTAACCAAATGTACTCACTATCTAGAAATTCTATCAGGAATCAAAGGAGCCAAGTGAGGGAAGCCCTCATTAAATTCAAAAACCCACTCAGTCATCAAGCACAACATCGATGGCCAAAAGAAAACCGAATCGAGAGAATGAAAATGAAACAATTATCATTTACGCTAACCATGTGAAAACTGAATCCACTCATATCATTAGACTTGTTGGAGTGATATCTACTATCTAATAATAAACCATGTGGTATTCATGTGGAAATAGTGACGTGGAACCCGATTTTCAGGTCCCCATGCCATGATCATGCACCCAAATTGGAATAACACCTTATACGTCATTTAGCGAGATGAAAGGTCGAATCATAAAAACATTATATTAATTTATGAGTATGTTTCATCAAAGTTTTTTGCTAATCAATCATCCGAGAGTATGAATTAAACAAGGGATGTGTTATCATCCCCCTTAGTAAGAGTTGTAACACATAATACCATTGCATCAAGGGTTAAGGTTTGATGGGCAAAGCATCAACCTAGCTCCCATGAGCCATGTAATAAATTAAAGGTGGAAAGACATTATGTATTATGTATTGATAGAAAAATATAAGGAGCCTAAATATAATGCGGTAAAATGAAAAAAATATATATGAGAAAACATTTAACCTTACAACACTTATGTGTAAATGGGTTGAGAGAATGTGTAGGGTGAATAGAGGCATAGACCCCTTGTATTCATAAGAAGTTATCCTAGAGAAGATAAAAGGAACAATATTGATACTCCTAGATCACAAATGGTGATTAGCCAAAGGAAGGTGAGATCACATTCCACTAGAAAGAGAACATGAAAAGTAAACCTGTTATGTGAATAATATGGTAGCGTGAAGCTATGTATCGTCAATGGTGGGGTTCCTTTTCAAATTTGAATTTAAAATATATTATTACTTTTTTGGTTTAATTTTGAGGTATATTACATTTGGTATCAGAGTTGTAGTTACAAAATTGAGGACTATGGACCAAACCAAATATTGAGTGGGCCTAATGGTTAAGAGCATGGGTTTTCTCCTAAGAGGTCAAAGGTTCAAAACTATAAGGGGGTAGAATATGTATTCCTTCGTATAATTAGCAGTTAAATCATTACGCAAAGGTGGGGTTGTTTTCCATAAACAAAGGGGTATCATAGACCAATTTTTTGTCTTTCCTATCCACGACCTTAAAATTGGATAATAATAATAATAATAAAACTAAAAAGCAAAGAAGGAAAAAGGGCACAAGAGTCTGCTAGACCTCTTGGTCAAGTATAGTATATCTAAACGTCATTGGGAGATGATGTGTTACCTCCTATAATAGAACTGTAAAAATGGTAAAGGACTTAAAAATGAAATTATCTAATGTAAGGAAAAGTAATGAGCATTGGTTGAAACAAAGTGTTGAAAAAATTTATTATTAAGGATTTGACGAAAAAACCAATTCTAAATACATAATATAACTAGTATTGAATAAAATAGTAATTTGGGTTACACAACAAGGGTAGGGATAGGTACTTGTGTAATACGTTATGTTTACCTGAAAAAATTCATTAAAATGGAAGAGTATTATACTATAAGTAATATTTTTTTATTAAGTAGACTAGGATATCACAATACCAGTTTACTTTTTCCATTATACCTCTAGCTATAGGAATAGGTATGTTGGGAGTCTAGGAGTAGAAGAAATTTTCTTTTAGATAAACTAAGTAGTAACACATGCTATAGCTAAGTGTATCCTAATCTATGAATGTTTCCATATTGAGTACACAAACAAAATATATATTTATGGAATCGACAAGAAAAATACAAACGAATATAGATATATATGATGAAAAATGTATAGATACCTATATTGCTATGCTAAAGGGTTGGTAAGTATAGATATATATGTTTAGATATAAGTTGGAATGATAAAATATGAAATTATTCCTAAAAATGTATGAAATTACTTGTATGTTTGTTATATATTAGTATTATAGGATGCAATATAAGGTGATGGAGTGGTGGATGTTGTTGTAGTGTTAATATTGTAAGATATTTTTTAGCTTACAAAAAATGACTTATGTTATAGTAACTTGAAAACATGATATGAGATAAAATATGCACAGAATTGAAAAGAAGGTCTTGTAGCTCATAGGTGAGGCCTGCACCTGGAGACTACACTCAAAACTGAGAGAACACTCTCATACACTCTACTTTCATGAATGAAAGATTACATCATGAAGTACAATACTAGGAATTAGGAAGTTGCAACCAAACCCCTAAACTCTAGGAACAAATCCTAAACTAAGGAGATACGTTACAACTTGTGTAACCTTTTTCTCCATTAATACAAAATAATATAATTATTTTCAACTCCCCCCCTTAATGGAGAAAGGATTGTCCTGAACTCCTAGCATCCTTCTAAACAGTTCAAACTTCACACGTGTAAGAGGCTTTGTAAAAATATCAGCCACATTGTCAAAAGTTTTACAATATTCAACAATAATTTCTTTTGACTGTAGTTTCTCTCTAACAAAGTGGAACTGAGTGTCCATATGTTTGGTGTTTTTATGAAACACTGGATTGTATACTAATTTAATAGGGCTCTGGTTGTCGCTTTTGATAGGAGTAGAGTTCTATTGTTCTTCTCCTGCATCATTGAGAAGCCTTCTCAACCAGATCGCTTCACACGTTGCTGCACACAATGCTTGATACTCAGCTTCACATGAAGACAGAGCTACAGTACTCTGCTTCTTGCTGCTCCATGCTATGACCACGGATCCTATGTTGAATGCGTAACCAGTGATAGACCTTCGATCATCCAAGTTACCTGCCCAGTCTGAATCTGAAAAACCTGCTAGAATAACATTAGATGCATCAGTGTATAAAATGCCATAATTAACAGTACCACAAACCTCAACACGCTTTTTGCTGCTACCCAATGAATTTCAAGCAGTTTTGACATAAACTGGCTCAACACAGTAACAGAGTATGCCAAATCTGGTCTGGTTGTTGTAAGATATATCAAGCTTCCAACCAGCTGTCTGTACATCTTGGCATCCACCTCCTTAGTGCCATCGTCATTGCACAACTTCAAATTTTGCTACAAAGGTGTTGCTGCTGACCTACACTAATCCATGCCAAAATTTTCCGACAGATTTCTAGCATACTTCCCTTGGGTAAGAAAAGTTTGCCCAGTATCTCTCCATACTTCTAATCCCAGACAGTAATGGAGACTTCCGAGATCCTTCATTTCAAAAACTTGTACCATAAGCTTTTTGATTTCTCTAATTAAATTATCTGCATTTCCTGTTATAATCATGTCATCTACATACAAGGAAATCAAAATAATCTTCCCCTTCTTATTGTACTTGGTATACAAATTTGGGTCATTTAAACTTCTATGAAAACCATGCTCTAAAAATAAAGAATCAATCTTTCCGTACCAAGACCTGGGTGCTTGCTTTAAGCCATATAGTGCCTTTTTCAACCTGCACACAAAATGTTCTTGCCCCTGCTTTACAAACCCTTCTAGCTGTACTAAGTAAATTTCTTCTTTTAACTCACCATTTAAAAATGCAAATTTGACATCAAGCTAGTGTAGCTCCCAATTATGTTTAGTTGCTAGAGAAATAAGCATTCTGATTGTATTTAACTTTGCTACAAGTGCAAAGGTATCATCAAAGTATATACCTTCCTGCTGTGAATATCCCTTTGCAACCAGCCTAGCTTTTGATTTCTCTATATTTCCATCTGCATTCATTTTTGGTTTAAACAACCATTTACATCCTATGGGTGTTTTATTCTTAGGAAATTCAACTAAGTCCCAAGTATCATTTCTAAGAATAGATTCTATCTCTTCATTCATTGCAGTCCTCCATTCTTCAAATTGACTAGCTTCTTTGTAATTAGTGGGCTCTACAATGTTCAGAATATTTGACATCAAAGCATAGTCTTTCAATCTTAATGGTTTTTGAGTCTTCCTACTTGATCTCCTTAGTAGGGGACTTACCTCAAATTTTTTTTCTTCAGATCTAATTGGGCTTGTATTATCACCTTCTTCCTGTTCTTCTTTCTACTCCTGTTTCTGCTCCTGCTCTCTTTCATCCTAGCTGCTTTAATCCATCAACAATGGAATGTGCCAATCATCACCAATGTCATCTTTCCCTTCCTGAACCTGTTCATGAAACACTACATCCCTGCTTGCAAATATCTTATGAGTCTGAGGATTGAACAACTTATATGCTTTAAATTTTGTGCCATAACCAACAAAGATGCATTTAACAACTTTAGGGTCTAATTTATTCCTATCAGCTTTGGGTATATGGGCAAATGCTTTTGACCCAAATATTCTTAGATGATTTACTACTGGTTTGAGTCCATATAGAGCTTCAAAAGGGGTTTTGAAGCCTAGGTACCTGGTAGGACTTCTGTTCTTCAAATATACAGCAGTATTAATAGCCTCTGCCCAAAAAATATTAGATAGACCCTTACCTTGTAACATGCTTCTTGCACACTCCACTAATTTTATGTTCTTGTGCTCTGCAACTCCATTCTGCTGTGGTGTGTGTGGCACTGTAAACTGCTGAACAATCCCGTGAGATTTGCAGAATTTCATGAATTCACCTAAATTGTATTCTCCCCCTTGATCAGATCGGAGAATTTTTATGCTCTTTCCAAACTGTTTTTCCACCAAGGTTTTAAATTCTATAAAGCACTGGAAAGTCTGACTTTTTCTACTCAGAAAATAAACCCATGAATATCTAGTACAATCATCAGTAAATAACATAAAGTAATATGCTCCACCTAGTGACCTAGTCTGCATAGGTCTGCATATATCAGTGTGCACTAGTTCTAAAATATCTATTTCCTTCCTTCTATCATGCACAGGAAACTGTTCTCTATGCATTTTACCTAAGGCACATCCATCACAGTTTAACTGAGTATTATGAAATACAGGGAGTCCTTCAACCATACCTTTTCTCTGCAATAACATGAGGTCTTGCAAATTCAGATGACCGAATCTCTGATTCCAGAGTTGTTCGGCTGTCGATCCACCTGCAACCATGGCTCGCTGTGGTATACTCTTTACATCCAACCTTTATAGGCTTCCAACGCGCATGCCTGTTGCAACAATTTCTTTCCTGCAATCCTTTATGACACAATGAGTCTTGAAGAATTCGACTTGCATATCTTGATCAGTTATCATGGATACATAAATCATATTTTTCTTAATTCCAGGTACATATAAAACATTCTTAAGATGACTGATTTTACCATTTGGTAACTTGACTGGAATATCCCCACAGCCTCTAATCTCGTATCCACTATCATCTCCTAAATAAATCTTTCATCCATATGTAATTTCTTCAATATTTTCAAAAAATTCCTTTTTACCTGTCATATATGAGGATGCACCGGAATCGACATACTAGATATCGTCCTCATTGGATGCTGAAAGGGCACAGTTAGCTGTGAACAGTCAAAATTCGTGACTAAAGTCTTCATCTTCTTCAGCATCTTCTTCAACAAAATATCCTCTGTGCTTTGCTATTGCCAACTTTCTCTTTGCATCATATGCCTGCTTCTTAAGGCATTTATTCTGTATATGACCCTTCTTTCCACAGTAATAACATCTTATAGGATTATTTACAGACATACCTTTATACAAACTCTTTTGTGATGTACCTCCTCTCTGCTGCTGTTGCGACTGTGATTGCTGTTGTACCTGCTTCCCTCTGAATGATCGCCTATTTACCATCAAAGCAATATCATCGCTCCGAGGTGTCAAATTTTGCTGTCGCTCCTCTTCTTGTAGCAAGATCCCTATCAGATCTTCAAATGTAGGCGCTTTCTCCCTTGCTACCAATCCAGTGATGAACATTTGAAATTCATCTGTCATTCCATTCAAAGTGATTGTGAACAGATCAGAGTCAGACACCTTCTCCCCAATGTCCCCCAATCCGTCTTTCACATCTTTAATTCGCGTGATGAATGCAACAACAGTCTCACTTTTTTCCATCTTCATTGAAAATAACTTTCTTTTGAGTGCCATAATTCGACTTGTGTTCTGGGTCTGATACAAACTTTTGATGTTCATCCAGATCTCAGAGGACGATTTACATTCTCTGATGTGAGGGATAATGTTGTCCTTCACGGACATTTTCAGCAAAACTTTCGCCTTGTTTTCTCTCTTATCCCATTCTTGCTCCTGTGTATTTGCCCCGTCTGTGAATTCCGCCTTTGCTCATCTCCTGTAACTATTGACCATGCATTCACACCCTCAAGCAAGGTCTGAATCTTAAACTTCCAATTTGTGAAGTTAGATCCATCGAGTTTGCCAGCCTCATGGAGATAATATTCCATCGTATTACTAATTCTGAACTGATCTACAAGTAAATGAATCTACCCAACTGATTCAAAAAAAAAAAAAATTAATACCTGTCAGATCTTGTTACCCGATCTGCCACTTCTCTGCTGGTTCTCCTGATCCACCCACTGTATCTTCGATTCAAATCTAGCAAAATCTGACAAATCTGGAATTCAATCTTGCTCCAACGAGCAAATCCGTTGTTTTCCAATACAGCCACAAAATCGATCTGATCAAACTAATCCGATCTGCCTCTCCGGGATAGATCCGCAACTTCTCCGATTTGCTCTTCTCGCAAATCGTCCAGTGAAGACGAGGCTTCCCGCGGATCCCCTTGAAGGTGAGATGGTGCCATCCCAAGCGAAAAATCTGCACCCAAAGTAAATTGATGCAAGGAAAAATCGTTGGCGCAGTTTTTCTGTGTGCCTCCGCACCAATCCCCTGATTTGGTGCGTTGGCGCGATTATGGGCCAGACAGATGCGCCAGTTGCACTCCCTGGTGCGACTGTCAGCGCGAAAAGCGCGCCAATCCCCTTCTACTCATAAAATTAAAAAAAATCTGAGTCCGTGAGCCAGGTGTTACTGCAGTCCACCTGCTCAGTCGAGCACAAAACTCTGTGAGCACACAACTCTCGTGTACACGTGGCCACAAAGGCACTTTTAGCCACGAAGGCGATTCTGCCACAAAGGCAATACAAGATCAGGCTCACCCAATCTGAGCTCTGATATGAAGATAAAATATGCACATAATGGAAAAGAAGGCTTTGTAGCTCACAGGTGAGGCCTACACCTGGAGACTACACTCAAAACTTAGAGAACACTCTCAAACACTCTACTTTCATGAATGAAATATTACATCATTAAGTACAATACTAGGAATTAGGAAGTTGCAACCAAACCCCTAAACTCTAGGAACAAATCCTAAACTAAGGAGATACGTTACAACTTGTGTAACCTTTTTCTCCATTAATACAAAATAATATAATTATTTTCAACTATATGTATAGATGTCTTAAACTAGATATGTACTACCATCCATCTAGGAGGAAAGTAGGAAAATGATTAAGAGGGTAATCTTATTATTAAAATATGAAATACTTAAGTGTCATGCTAAATAATATTGCAGAGTAGTTATAAAAATTTATGGGATCATGTATTCTATGAATACCGATTTGTACAAAGCATGTTTAGAAAGGGGATCAAAAGCACTCGATGTTAATTAAATGGTTAGAGTGAAAGAAGAACTAAAGAAAAAAATATGATGAAATAGAAAGTTGTATATTAATTTATTCTCTAATAGTCATATTGAAAACTCCTAGGTGATGTAACCCCATATGTTATTCCTTCTGTGTGGACTTGCATATAGAACAATGAAGAATGCTTCCATTGGAATGATTATCAAACCCATCTTGTACAGTTTCTCCAGCTCTATATTCTGTTAATAATCATAATGTCGAGAGAACCTTACTGTGGATGTAGAAATAATTGTAGTAGTAGTATTAATATAACATGTCAACATTCTTCCATGTAGTGAAATGCACGATTAAAAAAATCCAAAAATTAACTAAATATTAGTTGAAATTGAGATAATTATATAGTTTAATTAACCTAGGAAACAAGTTCATGTTTATGTGTAATATATATGTTTTTGTTATGCTCAAGTCAAGAAGCAACAAAATCATAGTTGCATTTGGTTTTGTAATGCCTCGTATTAATAAATAATAATAAGAATAAATGACTTAATAATATACAAATAAATAAAATAATAAATAACGAGGAAATATAATAATAAATAAAATAATAAAGAACAAAGAAATATAATAATAAACAAAATATAAAATAATGAAGAATATATTAAAAAAAATAAAAGTAATGAATAAAATATAATAATAAATAAAATAACAAATAACGAACAAACTAAAATAATAAATAAAAGCTAGCACGATGACACAAGGATTGTACACAAGTAGACTCCTTTCGAGTTCCCTTGCCATTTTTATAATAGTTGGTTCTATTTAATGTATGATAAGGGAGGTGAGAGACATTCATTAATTTTTCATTCTTTGAGGAAGGGAATGCTGCAAAACAAAAGTCCTTGTAGAAGTAATTTGATGGAGGGCTAAGGAGTGTTAACTGCAAGAAAGATTGGCTAGAACATTTTTAAGGATGGGTGGAGAGTTCCACCTAACAATTTATTATGGTGAGTAGAATCTGGATGACATTTAAATTCTGAATCACGAGTAAGATATATTTTTATTCTTCACTATATGGGTATGTTTTCTCTGCTAATGTTAATTTATTTTTTTGAAATTCTATGTTAGATAGGTGAAGATTTGTCTTGACATCACTTTTTGCATTTAGTTTTGTATATTTTAATTTGGGTCATTCCATTTGGTATCAGAGCAAGGCTTAAACTCTGTATACCTTTGGCAATTAAATTTTTTTAGTACTCGACAATCTAATGTTAAATTT
This sequence comes from Pinus albicaulis, assembly GCA_034641835.2. Classification (NCBI taxonomy): domain Eukaryota; kingdom Viridiplantae; phylum Streptophyta; class Pinopsida; order Pinales; family Pinaceae; genus Pinus; species Pinus albicaulis. Next base: position 819,444,068 of record CM076572.1, on the reverse strand, counting down.
AACACATTTGTTGTTATTATTCTAAATCTACATTGAAAGAATTTTTAAAGCATTGGATTTAATATTAACATTATAAGTATATTTTGAAAACCGTCATGAATCTTTCAATGGTACGTATTCTCAAATATCTCGACCAGATCATTGAATTAAGCCATCCTTCTCTATAGCGTATTATTCCTAAACCATGAATCAAATATTATTGTGGTAGGATTGGATATGTTTTATGGTAACATCTGCAAATCAGAGCGAGATCTAGGCGTATAGATTATACTGCATTATTAAAGTAGGAAACCATGAACCTACAATGTTCTGATCTTCTAATATGAAGGAATGCTTGTGTTGTATAGTGGCTCTGCACTATGATTGCGTATGTCTGATTTTATCTTTTTTTTAGCGTATGACTGATTTTATCTTCTTCTTTTTTCTTTGTGTTTTTTCCTTATTAATTATGCATATGAATCTTGTCAAATTCGGCCAATATATAATCCAAGGCTATATGCATGGCCTCTCACCTAGATTTTTCTAATTTCGTTAGCCCCAGATTCTCAAATTTATCTTAAAACAATGAAATTAATCGATCCATAGAACAAAATGTGGTCTTTTTTCAAATTATAGCAAGTGATTAGAAGCTCGATTCCCAATTTAGTTCATGAATTTAACTAGTTTGATGGTAGGAAGCTGTCATAATTTCATTCACTCGCCCGCAGAGAATCTAATATTGCAAGAATTTGGCCAATGGGTATTATTCTCACTATATGTTCCTTCTATTGAACGAGGGATTTTAATCTCTTTCCATTTTTTTCAAAACATCACTCATTTGATTAGCTATAATTAACCAAACACCGTGTTTGCGAGATGTCACCACTATATTTTTAGTGCAATCGAACGTTAGTATCTGATTAACCATAAAATAAATACTGCATTGATGATGTTTCTTCCACAAGTTTGGGGAAATTTCAACTGTAGTTAATACTACTATAAGTGAATTTGGGAAAACACTACTAAGTGAATTTGTGAGTTTACACATTTTATTTGCATTTGATGTGGTATTTTATATATACTTTTCAGTAAATATATTTTGAAGTAATGTTTATTGGCTTTTACGACACCTATTTTTTATTTATCGAAACAAAGCAGATCGACTAAAATTCCCCATTTTCTTTTTTATCTAGCTTTTAGGGTTTCACGACTTCAACTGTTAAGAGATTGTTTTAATCATTTAAATTGTAAATAGTGTGATTTACCAAGTAGCACATATGAATATCTAAATATCTATCTAAAATTAATTTGATACCTTCATTGTCCAAACAATCCTCTGTAGTAAATGTGACAGTAAAGATTAGATTGGTTCTTTCATAAAATGTCTTTTATGACTCTCTAAATTGCATATTTGGCTTTAACCATCAAACCATATTTCAAGGCATATACAAGTGTTGTAAAAAATTTAACTCGCTGTGATTTGATATGGTAATATTTTATCCAATTGACATCCAGAAAAGAAATGGTCAACTCACTTGCTAGTCACCTAATTTTCAGAGCGTGCTTTAGAAACTTGTGACTTGTATGTCATCACTCACACCAAATAATTAATGCCAAGGAATTTGCAGTTTGCAGTATTGGATTTTCTGATTGCTCGGAGTTGTTTACATGTGCATTAAGTGCAAGAAGACAAAATATGATTTTATATTTTTATGGAAAATCTTCATTCCACCACCGTCTAAAACCATATTTTCCTAAAAATATTAAACAACTTTTAAAGCATATGAAAGTAAAAAATTTAACATATTATATATTCATCATATTTAAAATCTCTCGATGGCATTTTTGTTGATTATTAAAGTTCGAAAAGAAAGAAATCATTTTCACAATCTAGTTCACGGTGTAAAAAAAAATTGTATTACAGTTATTAGGAATGTTAAAGACTATTTCATTAGTAGATTGGTTCATAATTTATGTATCAAATTATCCTTTAATTTATTTAACAAATTAACCTATGATTTATTTACTTATCAAATTTATTTGTAATTTTTTTAATGAATTAACTCCTAATTTACTCATTAGGTTGAATCATTGTTGTCATCTCACCATTTATTAGATGTTTTCCTTGTCCATATAACGTCTTCATCAAGTAAATGATGGGCTCTATCCATCTATCAGTTAGAAGAGAAGAACTGGCAGGGGAGCATAGCTATGGACTTATCTACGGCTGTTTCCAGCAACAAGAATCAAGCTACCTCATTTACTTGGGGGAAATAAGTCATCCTCCTCTCTCATGGTGCTGCAATTTTAAAGATAAAACAAATCAAATTTATGGACATAAAACCTTATGAAACACATCCAAAAGATCTCTCGACATGGGAATGGTAATTTCAAAGATCCAACAAGTCTATATATTATTTTACTCTTCGAAAATATTTGTGGAGGTATTACATACTTTACAAAAAATATATTATTTTACTCTTTGAAAATCTATGTGGAGGTATTACCGACTTTAAAAGAAAAAGGGTGCTATGTTTTGATTATTGGCTAAAATAAACACATATAATTTTTTTAATAAAAAAAAAATGCATATAGCAAACAATTAATCTAATCATAACTTATTGAGTGTAGAATATTTGGTGGAAAAGTACTTTACTATTTATTTATTATGAGATATTAAAAAAAAATATCAATGCAATTGAGGAGAATTAAATGCACATAATTAATTCAACGATTATGAGTCATTCTCACCTCACTTATTTTAGGCTCAAGTTAGAATAAGCTTATTAAATTAATGGAAATTAGAATATAATTATGGATATTTTAACATAAGAGATGAGTGGCCTCCATTAATTAATACATCAATTCTATGTTCCTTTGGAATATCATTTACCCTTATATTGCATTTTTGGAAGTCCTTAATGTGCTCCACTATTGAACCCTTTTGTTTGATATTTATCAATTGGCTAAAGAAGGTGTTTCTCTCTGTATCCTCATAATGTGTTATCATTTCTTCTGATTTTGTTATGGGAGAAAAGCCATCGATACCATAAAAATGTATTTTTTTCTAAATATAAAGTTGCAATGTGTACCTTTTGTGTGTTTTACACATTATTGAGATCCAAATATTGGCCCATCTGTATTATCCATGTTACGGGATCCTTGCCATCAAACTTCTTCATATCGATCTTTGGAATATGGTGGGTCTTCAATACCACATTTGAGTTTATGAAATCACGATTAAAATTAATTTTTCTTTCATCATGAGTATCCTCTACTATCTTTTCACCATTAGGATCATTTCTTGTATCAAAATTTTCAAACCTTCCACGTCTTCTTTTAGATCATTCTTCATGTCTTCCATGTTGTCTTTCATTTCTTCTTCTATTCCATTGAACTTAGCTTCCATGCCATCCATCTTAGCTTCCACGACTTTCTTCAAACCATCCATATTAGCTTCTACGCTTTTCTTCAAAACTTCCATTTCATTTTTTGTTGCTCTTTGCAAGAGAATAATTTGGTGTACTTGCTCTTGTAATTTTGATATATCATGCTACGCTTCTTCATCTTCATGAGTCATAGTAGAGTATTATGAGCACCTAATGGGTGTTGAATTTATTTTATGGGGAATTTTAGAACCCAATACTAATATCCATGATTCAATATGCCCTTGGAATCACTTCAAGCTAATTTTTCAAACAAGATTTATGCAATTTGAAAAACAATACAGAATTTTTTCTTTCTTTTGACAAGCTCGATATTGAGACTGAATTATCTTTGTGATTTCAGATCTTGAATATCTGAAATCTGGTCCTATATTAGCCCTATGAATATTCTTTCCAATGGAATAGGTCTAACCTTCTTTGGATGCTTTAAGACAGAGTTATGCCCAATCTCCTACAATGACCTAATAATGGACTAGTTCAATAGAGCGAACTTGTATGGCATGCCACGTGTCATTGTTTCCTCCTTCGCCTTTCAAATTGATACATAGGAAACTATTGTCCATGTAATTTTGGCCACTTTTTATGGAATCCAAATCCTATGCTCAGAAAGAGAGTTATGATGATTTCCCCACGTTCACCTCTTTGAGGTGAAATTCGGGAGCATGAAAAACCATAACTTCCACAAATCATATCTATGAAAATGTTGTGAACCAAGATTTGAAATTTTTACATGACGTTCCTCGATATTTGGGAATCGCGTGTTAGACATTTTAGCTTCTAAACCTTCGTAGAATTTTTTTCTAGATTCCATTCCATGATGTCCTATTTGGAGTAGCAAAACCCTAGAATCCAAATCTCTAATACCAAATGTTATGAAACTAGCTCAAAAATTAGAAGAAAAGAGAGATCAACGGCTTAGAAATAAGCCACTTCGAGGGGGAAACCTCCTTTACATTACATAAATGAATAATTCTTGGATGATACAAATGACAAAACCTCCTTCTATATATATAAATCCATGGGTTTATAATATAATCCTAGCCAACCTAAGAATAATAATATAAGGGCACAATAATAACAATATGGGGGTTACAAGGATACAACAATAATAATAAAGGGGCTATACTAACCACAATAAGGGACTCCACTAGTAATATAGGGAAATAACAGTATTTAGAGAACTTGCTAATTTTCTGTCATGTACAGGAACCATTAATCATTAAACCTCTAGGGTGCAAATTCGTTACATTTTAAACCATGACTGTGAGGGAAATACAATAAATTGCAGAGCATGCCACCGAAATTACCTTGTAACGAGATAGGGGTAGATTGAAATGTGTCATCATACCTGAAATGGAATCAAACGAAGAATGGAGGTGAAAGAATGAACCATATCATCATATCTGAACCGAGATCGAACGAAGAATGGAGGCAGCACATAAGCCACAGGCTTGCAGAACCTGAGACGCTCTCACACAATTGCAAATGGAAAATGGTTATGGTTGAGGGGGTAGGTAAAAACCCTAACCCAGACACATTATCTCACAGTTTTTAATCAGTGAGGAGATCCAATGGTGGTAAGCAGTGCAAGTGTCAACCTCAATATTGTATAGGAGTATGGAAAATACTGAGAAGACTTAAGGTGGGGGTACCGCTCAGTACTCAAGCATTTAATTATGAGCCAAGATATAAAAATCCAAATTTACTATTATTAATTCAATTCAAACAAGCCCATCGAATTTCAATATGGTGGTATAGAGTCCACTAATCAATTAAGTCTAAGATTGGTATTTGACACCCGGATGGGCCGAGATTAATTCATAAGTAATATTTTTATGGTGCTCATAACAATATTTATCTAATTATAGTATAGGCTGGGATGAAGGGTAAAAGTTATTGGTTTAACCAATTATATTAACATATTTTATAGAATTTATTACCATCATGTAATACTAAGTTGTTAAACATTGTTAACATGTGGTATTAAGAGAATTAAAATTGTATAGTAGAAAAAAAAATTACTATTGTACGGATGAATGTCACAAGTGGTATTAGAGCAGCGTTCACACACTGGGACCCAAATGGGTCACATGAATAACAATTGTTGTGTGTAAATTTTTTCACAGAAATTAAGAAGGATACAACGAGAAGGGGGTCATCTCACCAAGTACCCACAACAACTGGGGAACTTCATCCCCAACCTAATCCAGAGATGAAACCAGAAATGGGGGTTTGGCTGAGCATGGATCCACATCAACAAAACAACAAATTACTTGAAGAAAAATACTGGAAAACGAGTATACTGCTAGATATGGTGTAACAATTACAGGAACAAATGGTTTCGGTAAGAAGAGATAATGATAGGCTGAAGTAAGAGCAAGAGAGAATTCTTAAAATCATATCAGATAGGAAAAATCCACGGACAACTTAACCGGGTCCTAAAAGGGATACTTGAGAATAATGTGAAGCACAATGACATGCTAATGATAAGCCGAAAGGAATTCATACACAATAAAGCAATAAAAACAAAATTTATAACAAAGCAGAGTCGGGAATTTTTAATATCAGCAAGAGATGAAAAAATAGAAAGTGGAATTGCAAGGTGTGTTCTGGAAAATCAAACATTCTACATTCGATGGAGAGGCCGAAGAGGTAGGAAAGGTATGGATAATTAAGATGAAAAAATATTTCCAAGTTTATGAATATAGGGCAAACTCAAAGCTCACTTGGTTATCTACCAACTAAGGGAAAAAGATACTTTATGGTTGGAGGAAGTAAAAAAATTTTGAGGTATTGAAGACCAGAATGTGACTTGGTATGAGTTCCAGCAACATTTCGAAGATAAGTACCTAATGGATGGTGACACTACCACTAAATTTCTACAATATCCCAGACCTCCGTAGCCCCACCACAAGAAAAAGACTGAATAGATTAAGTCCTTATCCCTACACACACATATCTCGGTATGACATGTAGTATGAAATTTAAATGGTTTTGGTAAATTGAAACATATTTTTTTTTATAGAATATTATAAGGTTATAAAATTATAAAAAATAAAAAATAAAATTATCATAATATAGAAGTCAAGTTAGTAGTGAGATTATTCATAATAAGGTAACTCATTATGATTATCCAAGCTACTTAGAATATTCTACTAATAGTTAGTATATTGCAAGCTTTCATTTTGGTAAGATGCTTTATATTTTGGGATGTTAGCTTGTCTTTTCTGAAAAAACAAGTTCTTCTCTAAATATAAAAAGTTTTATGCTTGATAAACACATCCTCACCAAATTTATTATATATTTAATTTTTCTAATTTTTTTTAGAAATGTCTGAATTCTTGTTTGGAATATTTTGTTAATAATTAATATATTCTAAGCTTTCAATTTTGTAAAATGTATTTATTTCTGTTTTGGATTGTTAGTTTGTCTTCTTCTTAGAAAAGCTCTTCCCCAAATATAACAAGTTTTATATCTGATAAACACATTCTTGCCAAATTTATTATATATTTAGTTTTTTTTTTGTTTTTTTTTAAATATATAAATTCTTAGTTATGAATTTATTATATATTTAATATTTTATTTCTTATTTTTTTTAAAAGGCATGAATTTTTGGTTATAAAACTATCAAATAGTGCCATTTACGTGAGTCTTTTTTCACTGGCCAAATAAAAGCAAAAACCAATGAGCTCGATGTTTGTAAAATCTACCAAACCCTAAGGGCAAAGTTCTACAAAATAAATTTACCGCCCAATATCTGGGTCTCCAACTTTCCCATAGTTTGAACTGGATTTAGGGGCAAACTCATGATGGTTCGATTGTTGTTTATTTTACTCTATTAATTTAATTGGGAGAAGTTAGTGGTATTGGTCATAATATTTCTTTCTATAAATGGTTAGTAATTAATAATAATTATCTTATTATTATTTACCTAATGCGAAATTACTTATTTATTTCTCTACTCTATTACAATGACATATTCAACGGGACAAAAATATAGTCTTGCTAAATTTAAAAAAATATAATTCTGTCACTATTATTTAATTACCAAGTAAATTTTGGATTGTTATATATATATATTAACACTTAACATTTTTAATAATCAATAACGTTATTTCACTATTATCTTTTACTCAAAAAAAATTCAAAAAAATAAAAACTAATATTAAAAAGTAAATTTCCTAATTATGTTAGTATAAAAGAAGTTAAATAAGTTACGTTTATGATAACTGTTTGATGGAGTATCAAATTATATAAGATATATGTATAAAATACAAAACATATTTTTATGAAGATGAATATTTAAGTTGGAATCGTTGCCATCGTCCTTTTCACTTCAAAGAAGATTTTCTCCATCCTAATGATATTATTTTTTATATTTAAAAAAAAATATGGTTATTATAATGATATCTTTTTAATTTAAATAAATTTTATTAAAATTATATAAATGAAATTATGTTTTGCCTATATTTATTTTGATATTAGATAGGTTAAAATTAAATATTAGGTATTTTTTTAAATATTTATTTATTAATAAACAAAAAATATTTAATATATTTTTAATAATTTTTAAGAGTAAAAATAACTAATTTTATAGTAACCTATTATGTAATTAGAAGTATGAATATAATTCACTAATATATTAAAGTGTGTGAGGTTATGAAAAAAAAACCTCAAACAATCAATTTCATAAGAACAAAAAATGATATTGGCCCAAATAAGAGGACACTAATCAACACCTATGATAGTTTTTGGAGGGGCTTAATTATGATCATTAGAGGCATGCTCTAAACTTGAAACCAAAGGATCATCCTCAATTATGGAAATGTAAATCCTTCCATTATTAAGTTTTTGTACACCTTGGAGCCCTTCGATAATACCAAAATAAAATTGGTGCATTTCTTGTCTACTCATGGAGGTGTATGTGTCATGTTCCTCACTCTCTTGCCTCTCCCAAACTTTCCCAAACTTTCCATGCTATGCAGTGATGGTCTTAATTCTGAACCAATCAAGTAAATATAATAGACCTAAAGGAACCCACTATATGGTGAAATGATGTACTCTCAAAAAAATAAACACCTCAAGAGGTGCATATTTGATTACCTAATGGTGATATTCTCAATGTGTAAGTGGTGGCATGCCAATAGTCTGATATTTGATGACAATGTTTCATTTTTAGGAGGGTGAACCTTAGTCAACGTAAGTAAGTTGTCCTATTTTTACATTCTACAACTATATTTTTCACTTGAAATTATCATTTCATGTAACATTGTTGAGTCATTTATAGATCTATAGTAGCACTTGAACTCTAATAGTAAATAAAGATACCAAAGAAATTATGTACCATGGAAGGTAGTAACCTAACTGTGACATATTCATTAAAGTTAACTAGTGTTAACTTGTTAAAGAAAATTTGTTTAGTTTTCCTTTATTTGGCAAAAAAAAACTCAAATAATTACTGTTGATTAAGCAAATTATTGAAGTTGCTGATTTATTAATTAGAAGAAATTAATTAATTAAAGGAAAAATCTTTTAATATGAAATATACATAAAGCTGATGGTAAAGAAATGTTTCCTAGAATAGGAGGTGGTTGGGGACAGTTGGAAAGACAGTTACCTACTACTCTGAGGATAAAGCTAAAACCCAGAGGAGGAGTAGAGGTCCTGTGCTAATTGGTAAAGGGGGAGTATTTTCTAGAGCTGGTTATGATCAGCTGAAAATAACTCATAGCATACCTTGTAAAACCAGACTTTCTGAGTTTGACTGGATTGGCCATCCAAAGGTCATAGTATAAAGTGAAACAAATCCACTATTAACCTGGGGCACCGTCCAGATTCTGGAGCTAGGGGGAAAGTGGAGGACGTAATAGCCTCCCTTGATGGCTGGGAGGACCACAGCTTGAAAGGATAAACCCATATAAGTACAAAGAGTATTTAGTATGTTGTGTTGTTTGTACTGATATGGAAAGGTTTTCTATAATAGATTATTAATATCATAATTACAGTAGGGGTTGAAATACTAAAACTCTGTAAAAACAATAGGTATATCTTTATGCAAAAAGGAAAGAGAGAGATTACTGTCGAAAAGTGTAGTTAAATGTTTAGACTGCAGAGATATATTAAAAACCTATGAAGAATACAGTGGAATTCTTTTGATTAAAAGAAAAAAAATGGTGTACTAAATTGCAGGTATAACTTATGCAAATACAGTTAAGACCGAAATAGGAAAGCAAATGGTAAATCCTGATAATAAATATCTGAATACAATATACATTGTATCATACAATAAGGATTCTTAACATTTGGAAAGTATATTTTATAATCTCTGAAACATAAAATTGGAGCATTAGAACTTGTAGTCCTAGGTTGGGGTGAAACCCTACCCCATACAAACTATTCTATCTAGAAGGGATTGCTATACTTGGACTTTCGTGGTGGTGGTCCAGTCACCAATAGTACAATATATCAATAACATTGTAGAAAAGAAAACTTCTACGGAATTTAAATAACCCTATGTATCCATGTTACAGAGAAACAAGAAACTTTTACGAAAAATTATGTAGAACCTTTCAATACATTGTTGGGTAAGAAGAAAAGAACTCTAATAATAATTACTACTATTTGAACGAAAATTTTCACTGAGAAACGCGCAAGAAATAAGTGAGTAATTATAACCCAATTACGCAGACTTGATTTCATTCATATGGAAGATCAAATTCCTACTGATAATACCATTGCAAGGAAAACTAAAGCATGTCCAAATATTGACAAATATACGCATGTAAGATTGAAACAAGTGTCAAATTAATATGTATTAGATTTAATTCGGCAAACCTAGTAGAAAATGTATCTGAGAATGTTAACAGTACAAGCTAACCAAAAAATTTTCTCTCTATAGAATTCGGGTATAAATCCGAGGGATTAACCCTTCAGAAAATTCGTAGAATAGAGTCGAGCACGAATAAGAAAACTAAAGATTAACCATTACAGAGTCTGAGGACTTTTAATTTCATTCTTAGAGTAAAAGGAATGAAACAACCCAGCATTAGAAATCTGGAAAGAACATGAGACCGGAAACAAGGGTTTCAACTTCCATTGAATTCAGGGTACTTGTGTATCATAGAAGTGTGGAGAATTAAGTCATGACCGTGGTACATATAAATGCAATCCAACCACATTCATTTGCCACAAATCTGCAAGGATTAAAAACCAAGAACGAGGGTAAGTACATGTAGATTTAACAAAAACATGAAATTAGAAACCCTCATGGAATGAAAATGTGCAGCTAGGGTAATTACCTAAAACAGAGGAGTCTCTATCGCCAAACGTTTTATGAACACCAAAGAAAAACACAATAGTAAACCTCTCGTATTTTCTATTTGAATAAATTTATACACTTTGCAACAGAGATATACTACTGTATACATCTCTAAGTGTTGCAGATAAAATATATGCGGGTATTCCACATCAGGGAAAAGTGATTGTATGAGTTATAAAAGTAAAGAACAGACACATATATGCCATACCTGAAAACATCTCTCGAAGGAGGAATTTAGCCTGCGAACTAGGCATTCCAACAAGGTAAAGGTGCTTAACCCTCTGCAGCTGGGCGCATTCACAAGACAACTCAGTAGATTAAATCGATAGGCATCCTTACAGTTAGAGGCAGAGATAAATCGAACCAGGTTCAAGAAATATTCCACGAGAAAGGAAAGAATGGCAAGCGGCTTTAAGCGAATAGAGGCGGAGAGACAAAAGGGTTTTGGTGAAGAAGGAGTCCAGATCTGAAACTCCCGCTCATCCAAATGCACTAAATTATTATCAGCTCAGAGCTGAAGGACTTAGATAGACCCAGTAACAAATCCCAAAGAAAATCCAAAGAGTTATGGCAATTGTCCATAAAAAGTAATTGCGTAGTACAACCATGCTAAGTGGAGTTGACATCTAGCTCCGTCGAGTTAAATATCTCATTCCAAGTGGAATGCAACCATAACCGAAGCATGTAAATAACCTAGGTTGAATTCATTAGAATATCATTCGTAATTGTTGTAGAAAACTCGACAGCTGTAAATACCAATGTTTCCATGTGAAACTTTAATACGAGAGATGCAATTAGCAAATGCACTTTCAATGGTTCAACCATTGGTAACATAATATCATTAGTAATAATAAGTGCTCAATGTTGATAAGTGAAGAATTGAAGTCCAATATTTAATATATATATATATATATATATATATATATATATATATATGGTAAAGACAATTAAAATATTTTTTTTTTTACTGTAGTAATGTTGTTTAGTATTGGAATTTGACAAGCGGTATCAGAGCAAAGTTACTACATTGGGACCTTAAGGTCGACTAATGATGAAGCTGCGTATGTGAATAGTGCATAGATAGAGATAATGAGCAGAGCTATAGCATCACATTTGCAACAAGAGGAAACTCAAGAAGCAACAGTCATGAACCCAGAAATGTGGGTTCAATTAAGTGTAGAGCAGGATCAAAAGACCAGTCGATTGCTTGAATAACAGCAAAACCAAACTAAATTCTTGTTGAACACGGTATAACCACTACAAGCGGAAATTTTAAGAGTACGGAAGGATAGTGAGCGACTGTTAAAAAATCAGGAGAAAATATTAAAGAGTTTATCAGACAAACAAAATCAGGAGATGGAGCATCCACTTGCTGAAAGAGGCTTATCAGCAGATGAAGATCAGGAAACCAGAAATAATGTTTCAAACAAAGTTGAAAAGAGTCCCTCCCAGAGAAGCAAAATAGAAATTACAATGAGTCAGAGTCAGGCAATCTGTCTAACTAGCAAGATACTAAAAGACAGAAAGTAGAACTGCAGGGAGAATTTCGTAAAATTAAACCACCAACATTTGATGGTGAGGCAGAGGAGGTAGCTAAAGCCTAGTTAATTAATATAAATAAGTACTTTCAGGTATATGAATACAATATCAATCTGAAGGCCAGATTGGCTATATACCAGCTACAGGAAAAGGCCAATTTGTGGTGGGAAGAAGTGAAAAATGTACGAAGCATTGCTGAGCGAGATATTACTTAGGAATTGTTTTCAGCAGTACTTTAGAGACAAGTACTTGACAGAAAGGCTTTATGATGACTAAGCTAAGGAATTCCATGATCTTTGGTTGGGACAAATGACCATGGATGATTATGTCACTAAATTCACTTCCCTGTTATGTTACGTTCCTTACCTCAAAGAGGAAAAAGTCAAAGTGCAGAGGTTCTTAAGTAGCCTACCTACTCATATGAGAGAAAGAATAGAATTTTTTAATCCTCAGACCATGGATGAAGCCATTCATAAAGCACGAATGTGCTATCAGTAGACCAAGGCCAAGGGTGAAGGGGGGAAAAGCTGGCAGCCAAAGAAAATTCAGAAAAATAGCTCCAATTTTAAAAGCAGTAAAAGTGGCAACTTTAAAGGCTCAGCGCGAAATTATATCAGTAAGCAATTTCATAGGAATCATCAAAGAACCAAATGGCCAGTGGAAGAGAAACCCATAGAAGCATCTAGTAAGCTAGAGCAGGGATAGATTACTAAACCTCCTCTATAGTGTTCGGGCTATGGGGCGGCTCATTATTATAAAAATTGTCCACAACGCAATAGAAATGAAACTGTAACAAATCTGCAGGAAGCATCTATAGTGGGGGATGTGGCGCACAACATACCTTATATCAATGCAGTCTTGGAAGACCAGCAGGCTGATTTTCAGCCCACAATGATTGAATTAGAAGGTATTTTACTAACTAAACCTGTTTCAATTTTGGTAGATCTTGGAGCAAGTTTGAGTTACGTAAGTCACAAAATAGTGGAAATGTGCAAATTAAAAGAGTAGAAATTTAATAATTCCTGGTTAGTAACGTTAGCTACCGTGGCAAAACGAAAAGGAACTGCAAAAGTTCCTAATTGTATATTGGAAGTGGCAGAACAACAGTTACAAGTATATTTAAATATCTTACCATTGGGGTCTTATGATGTGTTATTAGGTATGGATTGGTTGGAAAGACACTGGACCTTAGTGGATTGCAAGGAAAATATCATTTATTTTAGAATGCAAGATGGCATCCATAAAGAGATTCAAGGAATTAAAAATCATATGCAATTATGTCTAATAACATCATCTCAAATGGGTAAGTGTATCAGAAAAGGATGTCAGCTGTATGAAATTCAAGTGGGATAGACAGACTCCAAGGAAAAGGCACCAATGATGGAAGAGATTCTTGTAGTACAGGAATTTCTAGATGTTTTTCTAGAAAACATTCCTGGTTTACCACCCAAGAGGGATATTGAATTCACCATAGAATTGTTGCCAGGAGCCTCTCCAGTGTCAAGAGCTCCTTATAGAATGAGTGTACCAGAACTAACAGAACTAAAGATGCAGCTACAAGAATTGTTAGAAAAAGGCTATATCTGTCCAAGTGTGTCTCCATGGGGAGCACCAGTCCTATTTGTTAAGAAGAAACACGGAACCTTACGTATGTGCATGGATTACAGGCAGCTTAATAAGCTAACTGTCAAGAACAAATACCCCTTACCAAGAATCAACAAACTTATTTGATCAAGTAAGATGGGTTAAGGTGTTCTCTAAGACAGGTCTAGATATCATCAGATTCAGATTAAAGATGAATATATTTGTAAGACAACGTTTTGTACGTGCTATGGGCACTATGAATTCGTGGTGCTACCCTTCGGATTGATGAATGCACCAGAAACATTTATGAGGTTGATGCATGGCATCTTTCATCATTTTTTGGATAACTTTGTACTTATTTTCATAGATGACATACTGATATATTGTAAAAGTGAGGAGGAACATAAAGACCATTTGAGGATAGTTTTGGATATATTAAGAAATAATCAGCTTTATGCCAAGTTCAATAAATGTGATTCCTTTAAAACAAAAATCCAATATCTGGGACATGTTATATCTGCTAAGGGAATCGTTGTTGATCCAGAAAAGATCAAAACTATCATGGAATGGCGAGTACCCCATAATGTGGCCAATATTAGATTGTTTATGGGATTAGCAAGTTATTATAGAATATTTATAGAAGGATTTTCTAAAATTGCTTTTCCTATTACATCTTTGTAGAAGAAGGGAAAACTCTTCAAATGGACAAATGAGTGTCAGAACATCTTTGAAAAGCTTAAACAACTTCTGACTACAACACCGGTTTTGAGGGTAGTTGACCCTGATAAAGACTATGAAGTATGTACTGATGCAAGTAAAGAAGGTTTGGGAGCAATCTTAACCCAAGAAGGTAAATTGGTGGCATACGAGTCTAGAAAACTGAAGGAACATGAACATAAGTATTATGCTTATGATTTGGAGCTGAAAAAAGTGGTACATACTCTCTAGGTGTGGAGGCATTACCTGCTGGGTAAGAGGTTTGTACTTAAAACAGACCATAGCAGCTTAACCAATTATTTTAAGAAAGAAGATTTAAATTCTAGACAAGCAAGATGGAATGCTTTTCTAAGTGAATTTGACATGGACATACAACATGTTAAGGGAAAGTAAAATCGAGTGGCAGATGCGTTGAGCAGAAAATTGCATGGTATTTATGCATTATACTATAATCAACTAGAAAGACAATTTTTGGAGCAGTTA
Source organism: Pinus albicaulis (assembly GCA_034641835.2). Lineage (NCBI taxonomy): Eukaryota > Viridiplantae > Streptophyta > Pinopsida > Pinales > Pinaceae > Pinus > Pinus albicaulis. The sequence goes on along the minus strand of CM076572.1, from coordinate 819,429,002 downwards.
AAAGAAGAGGCACATAAAGATCCGGAATATAAATTTCTGTGGCAACAAATGGAAGAAGATAAGAAGCAAGGAAAAACATCTGAGTACGGAAATAATGAAGATCAGGTGCTGACCTTCCAAGGAAAAATTTATGTGCCTAATCATATCACTCTAAAGGAGTTAGTACTGAATGAATTCCATCACAACAATTACGCTGGTCATCCAGGATATCAGAAAATGCTTACTGCAATAAGAAAAGTATATTTTTGGCCGGGCATGCGTAAGAATATTGCTGAATATCTAAGCAAATTCTTGGAATGTGAACAGGTAAAGGTGGAGCACCAGCATCCTACGGGACTATTGCAACCCATACCCATCCCTGAATGGAAGTGGGAGGTTATCTCCCTAGATTTCATCACGGGTTTACCGCGAACAGAAAGAGAGAATGACTCAATCATGGTAGTGGTAGACAGATTAAGCAAATCTACACATTTTATACTAGTATAGTCTACATACAAGACAATATAGATTTCTGATATATTTATGAAGGAAATCTTCAGGTTGCATGGCATACCTAAGAGTGTGATTTCAGACCGGGATGTTAAGTTCACATCCACATTTTGGAAAACTTTATTTTTGGGTCTGGGAACACAAATACATTTTATCACCACCTACAACCCTCAGACTGATGGGAAAATGGAGTGGGTAAACCAAGTATTGGAAGACATGCTACGCGTGTATGTGATGCAGTAGCCAACCAAGTGGGAGGATTATTTGCACCTTGTTGAGTTTGCTTATAACAACGGGTATCAGGAATCTCTAAAAATGAGTCCCTTCGAGGAATTGTATGGTAGGCAAAGTCGTACACCTATAAAATGGAGCAGTCCTGAGACAAAATTAATGTTGGGACTTGAAATGTTGGCTGAAATGGAAGCTGAGGTAAAAATAATAAGGCAGAATCTAAAGGCTTCACAAGACCGAAAAAAGACTTATGTAGATAAGAAAAGGTCTTACTGTGAATTCATGGTGGGGGATCATGTTTATATGAGAAATAACCCCAAGAGGGTATCCTAAGGTGGACCTCTTATGCTAAATTATCTCCCAGATACTGTGGGCCTTTCCAAATATTGGAAAGGGTAGGACCAGTAGCTTATCGGTTGGCTTTACCCAACCACATTCAAGTTCACAATGTGTTCCATGTGTCCTTGCTGAAGCGATATGTTCATGATGAAAAACATGTGATTCATTGGCAAAATATTTAGGTAGGATAGAAATAAAAATCCTAACTTGAAGTTCTGAACAAAATTGATGTGTACTGACTTGAAAACAATTTTTTTTTTCAGGTAGAACCGAATGGAGAGTTTCTGGTTGAGCCGCAATGCATACTTGACCAAAGAGAATTCTAACTCCGCAAACAAGTAGTCATCTAGGTAAAAGTGCAATGGAAGCACTTCGAACCAGATGAACCTACTTGGGAGGATGAGAAGTTCTTGCGGGAAGCTTACCCGGAGCTATTTACAGAGCTCGGCTGAAACACCGAGGACGGTGTTACTTCCAGGGGGAAGTTGTGACAGCTTCATTAAAGTTAACTAGTGTTAGCTAGTTAAAGACAATTTCTTTGGTTTTATTTTATCTGGAAAAAAAATAAATCAAATAATTACTGTTCATTAAGAAAATTATTTAAGTTGATGATTTATTAGTTAGAAGAAATTAATTAATTAAAGGAAAATTATTTTAATATGAAATATACATAAAGCCGATGGTAAGGAAATGTTTCCAAGAATAGGAGGTGGTTGGGGACAGTTGGAAAGACAGTTACCTACTCCTCTGAGGATAAAGTTGAATCCCAGAGGAGGAGTAGGGGTTATATGCTAATTGGTAAACGGGGAGTATTTTCTAGAGCTGGCTATGATCAGTTGAAAATAACTCACATCATACCTTGTAAAACCAGACTTTCTGAGTTTGATTGTATTGGCCATCCAGAGGTCATAGTAGAAAGTGAAACAAATCCACTGTTAACCTGGGGCACCATCCAGATTCTAGAGCTAGGGGGCAAGTGGAGGACGTAATAGCCTCCCTTGATGGTTGGGAGGACCACAGCTTGAAAGGATCAATCCAGATGAGTACAAAGACTGTTTAATATGTTGTGTTATTTTTACTGATATGGAAAGGTTGTCTGTAATAGATTATTAATATCATAATTAAAATAGGGGTTGAAATGCTAAAACTCTGTAAAAACAGTAGGTATATCTTTATGCAGAAAGGAAAGAGAGAGATTACTGTTGAAAAGTGCAGTTAAATGTTTAGACTGCAGAGATATATTAAAACCCTATGAAGAATACAGTGGAATTCTTTTGATTAAAAGAAAACAGATGGTGTACTACATTGCAGGTATAACTTATGCAAATACAGTTAAGACCGAAATAGGAAATCAAATGGTAAACCGTGATAATTAATATCTCAATACAATATGCACTGTATCATACAGTAAGGATTCTTAACATTTGGAAAGTATATTTTATAATCTCTGAAATAGAAAATTGGAGCATTAAAACTTGTAATCCTGGGTTGGGGTGAAACCCTACCGTAGAAAAACTATTCTATCTAGAAGGGATTGCTATACTCGGACTTTCGTGGTGGTGTTCCGGTCACCAATAGTACAATCTATCAATAACATTGTAGGAAAGAAAACTTTGGTGGAATTTAAATAACACTATGTAGCCATGTTACAAAGAAATAAGAAACTTTTACGAAAACTTCTATAGAACCTTTCAATATATTTCCGGGTAAGAAGAAAAGAACTCTGATAATAGTTACTACTATTTTAATGAAAATGTTCACTAAGAAAAGCCCAAGAAATGAGTAATTCTGACCCAATTACGCAGACTCGGTTTCATTAATATGCAAAATAAAATTCCTACTGATAATACCATTGCAAGGAAAACTAAAGCTTGCCCAAATATTGACGAATATATGCATGTAATATTGAAACAAGTGTCAAACTAATATGTATTAGATTTAATTCGGCAAGCCCAGTAGAAAATGTATCTGAGAATGTTAACAGTACAAGTTAACCAAAACTTTTTCTCTCTATATAATTCTATTACAAATTTGAGGGATTAACCCTTCAGACAATTCGCAGAATAGAGTCCAAGGCGAATAAGAAAACTAAATATTAACCATTACAGAGTCTGGGGACTTTTAATGTCATTCTTAGAGTAAAAGGAATGAAAAAACCTAGCATTATAAATATGGAAAGAACATGAGACCGAAAACAAGGGTTTAACTTCTATTGAATTCAGGGTACCTGTGTATCATAGAAGTGTGAAGAATCAAGTCACGACCGTTATACATATAAACTCAATCTAACTGCATTCATTTGCCACAAAGCTGCAAGGATTAAAAACCAAGAACGAGGGTAAGTACATGTAGATTTAAAAAAAATGCGAAAGTAGAAACCCTCATGGAATGAAAATGTGCAGCTAGGGTAATTACCTAAAACAGGGGAGTCTCTATCGCCAAACGTTCTGTGAACACCAAAGAAAAACACAATAGTAAACCTCTCATATTTGCTATTTGGATAAATTTATACACTTTGCAACAGAGATAAACTATTTTATACGTGTATAAGCATTGCAGATCAAATATATGTGGGTATTCCACATCAGGGACAAGTGACTGTATGAGTTATAAAAGTAAAGAACAGACGCATATATGCCATACCTGAAAACATCTCTCAAAGGAGGAATTTAGCCGGCGAACTAGGAATTGCAACACGGTAAAGGTGCTTAAACCCTCTGTAGCTTGGCATGTTCACAAGACAACTCAATAAATTAAATCGGTAGGCATCCTTACAATTAGAGGCAGAGATAAATCAAACTAGGTTCAAAAAATCTTCCACAAGAAAGGCAAGAATGGAAAGCGGCTTTAAGCGAACAGAGGTAGAGAGACCAAAGGGTTTAGGTGAAGAAGGATTCCAGATCCGAAACTCCCACCTAGCCAAATGCACTAAATGACTATCAGATCAGAGCCAGAAGACTTAGATAGACCCAGTAACAAATCCCAAAGAAAATCCGAAGAGTTATGGAAGCTTTCCATAAAAAGTAATTGCGCAGTACAACAATGCTAAGTGGAGTTGACATCCACCTCAGTCGAGTTAAATATCTCATGCCAAGTGGAATGCCACCATAACCGAAGCATGTAAATAACCTAGGTTGAATGCATTAGAATATCATTCGTAATTGTTGTATAAAACTCGACAGCTTTAAATACAAATGTTGCCATGTGAAAATTTAATGCGAGAGATGCAATTAACAAATGCACTTTAAAAGGTTAAACCATTGGTAACATAATATCATTAGTGATAATAAGTGCTTAATGTTTATAAGTGAAGAATTAAAGTCCAATATTTAACATATATATATATATATATAGATATGGTAAAGACAATTAAAATATTTTTTTTTACTGTGGTAATGTTGTTGTTTAGTATTGGAATGTGACACTAACAAGGCATTCCTCCATGAGAATATAGAAGGAAAAAGGCATCACACACAATTGTGACCCATTCAAAAAACCTTCGGAGTGAGCAACCATCTTCAAAAAATATGCTTTTATGTTTCCAATTTTCCATATAATCTAGATCTTTTTTTGGGGGGGGATATAAGAGGCTTTGAACATATGGAGTGGAAATAAACCACCAAATATTTGAAATACGCACTAAGTACATTCAAAATATGACCATTTAGGATAACCTTTTATTAAATGAAAGAAAGTTTTGACCACTACATTGTGGTGGACAAAAATGTCCTATTACAAATTAAGGCTCGTTATTTATATATTTTTTGAGTTACAATACCATCAGTAAATAAAATGGGTAGATACCCTAGGTGGATACTATGGGTAAATAAAATTGGTAAATGCCATACATGGTGCCACTTTCCATTCAGATCGCCAAAATTGATGACATTATGGTTTATGGGTACTTAGGTGGGATCATTATTCATCAATAGGGAAGGAACCCTCCTTTCAATCCTTAGGAATAACCATAAGTTCCAAAACTTGTGGATTCTATCCCTCTAAATAGTGTTTAGAACATACTAGATTTTATTCCATTGAACAATTTTCATAAGTGAAGGTCCCTAACCATTATGGGAAACTTGAATTGTTGATAAGGTATTGTGAATAATTTTTCCATTGATGAAAACAAGGTGGCATTGAAGTCAAAGCCTTGTTCAAGATAGAAATAATAACATTCATGGGTATAAGGAAGTAGTATGTCTGTTGGAAATTTAGCATACACTCGTGAGGTGAGGTCCATCAAAGCTTGACGTTCATTGAGTGTTTTACAAGGTTATCAAGCTATAATGTTGTTTTGGATTTTTTTATTTCATAGACCTCATTCATACCTTTCGAGCATTATAACTTGCATAGAAAAATTCCTCCCCGATGACAAGTTATGGCCATTTGAAAATCAACATTATTTGGATGCCTAAACTATAACAGAAAAACCCAAAATATTGATATATTAAATAGTTCACATATTTCAAGCACATCCATGGTTCATTAATCAGGTCTATGGAGGATCTCAACCAAACTCATGTGACCTTTAACATTTTTAAAGAGTGGGTACCTTTTTATTGATTCGGTGACTCTAGGAAGTGAATAAGAAATTTTAGAGTGGATGATGTTAATAGTTGCACGACACTAAGAACAATTGGCTAACCAAATATAATAATGACACATGGAATGCATTCACTGAATCAAATATGTGATAATTCTATATCAGCACTTAGGACAATTTTATTGGATTAGTATGGTGACATATATTACACATGGTAATTTTGATCCCTTAGTTGCAATGTGGTAGCTCAAACCCATGGTAGTAAATCATAAGGATAACATGGAAACTCTGGAAAATGGTAAGTGGCTACAGGGGATTACAAGGAAACATGTATGATAGGGAAATGATACCAGTAGGGGGGTGTGGCACCACCTGACACTACCACATGGAAGATCGATTTTATAGAATTGGATTGGTGAGAAGCAAAATAGTGAGTGGAAAATGGAATTTTTCATGCCCTGCAATAAGGCAACATGATTCCATGTTGATGTTATCTTTTGGATGATTACTAATCCCCCAAGACCTAACTAGACCTGGCATTGACATGGTCATATTGTGTTTAGGTTATGAGGTGAAAACCTTGACAAGGCATGGCACATTGGAATTATTGAAAAGGGTCATATGAATTAGGTTGGAAATATTATAAAAATGTTTAAAACTTGATTAAAGGTGTGATTGTTGTTGAGCCTATTCATATTTGGGAGCACACACACGCACACACACACACACATATATATATACATAGTCTTTTGATTCCTTTTTGCTTGAAAAAATCATCAAACACTTTTGAAGTAAAATCACCTCCATTATCATACCCCATGCACTTTATTTTACAATTTTGCCTCATTTTCAGTTATTCCCTTAAAGTTTTTAAACTTGTTAAATTCCTTTGATTTTCTCTCAAAAATGATACCCACATCCTTCTACTAAAACCGTCAATGGTAAGCATGAAATAAAATTTAACAAAATGTTTCTAAGTTCTTGAAGTACCACAGAAATCCATATGTATTGATTGCAATGTTCTGGTTCATGAATATTACTTAGACTTGAATGGCAATCAAACTTGTTTTCCTATCTATTAGGACTTACAAATCAGGTTCTTTGGCTTTGAAATATTTGGCAGATCTCTAGAAACATTGTTCTTTCCCAATCTGACAATTTGATCAAAATTCGGATGTCCTAGCCTTTGATGCCAGAGCCAACCCTCATAAATCTTTGACAAACAACACTTATCAACCTTTCCTTTTAGAACATACACAATATTTTCTATTATAACAAGTTTAACTACTATCTCTCTTGTACATGAAAATTAATTTGATAAGTTTTAGATATGAACAATACAATATAGCCTTAGTCACAGATATGATACATACTGAGTAAATTATGCTTGAACCCATAAAAAAATACAAGCTTGGGTTTACCTCTACAATTATCTAGGTGGATAATTCCATTACCCAAAGTCTTAGTAGGTGCACTATTCCCAAAGCTCGCATTACTTTTGTTGATGTGTTTCCATAACAAAATCTTGTTTTTATCTCCTGAAATATACCTAGAACAACCATTTTAAACATACCAATGGCTTCCTTCATTCTTAGCATATAAAACCACATTTTAGTTGTATTTGTGGTTTCCATTCCTTTTAAACATTGGGTTGATGGCATATTTGCTTGATATTTGGATTATGCCTTTTTTTTCCAAGTATAAAATGAACTGCTCTGTGGCTAGAATTTTCATAGCAATAACATTCAATAAAAAATTTCAGAGAGAATGAATTTCTAAGTCTAATTGTTCTCCTCTTATGTTTGGAAATCTGACTAGGAGGGTAATAAATTTTTCCTTGTGACATGAACTGTCTAAATGGTAGATTCACCCTAAAATTTGTTTCCTCCTTCCCATAATTTGTACAAGTAAAATAGTAACCTGGAAATATGTCTTCATAACTCGAAGGAAATAATTTTTAAAATATTGGCTTCGCTACTATATGAAAAATACGATTTTCTTCTCCTAGATTGTCAAACTTTTGTTGAATCAATTTTCTTCTTATATCTAGAAATAATTGATTTGTATTTGGTTGAAAATTGAACCACATGCTGCATTTATCTCTTTGCTATTGTGTCAGATCTATTTTGTATGTTTTATTGTCTTCATTTTTTAATGTTTTCACAAAGTTAATTGATTTATTTCCCTTCATATCAGCTACTGAGATTGAATAAACCTCAAATACAAGACATTTTCTATCATTGGAGACTCTTTAAGCTTCGAGGAGCTCATTTAACCTTTGAATCCCTTTTCCAAATTTCTTATTAAATCTCAGTTTGATTTTTCCTTTTTTAATATCTTGCCTTCTAGAAACAATTACTCCTTCAAAATTTTCACATGCTTGATTTTTGTCATTAATTTATTGATTTATAATTTCTTTAATCTTCTTACCTTCTTCAATTCATAGGACTAGACATTCAACAACTTCAATTTTTTCCTTCATCAACAATTCTTTTTCTTTTTCTTTTTCTTTCATAGCCTCTAGATCTCTTCAAGAGTGCTAAAAATCTCTCCTTGTAAGTCAACGTCATACTCATCTCCATTAAATTCAAAAATTTATGCTTCCATGTTTTCTATGGCCATGAGAATAAATTCGTTTGAGGTTTCATAGGTTATTTCCTCATTTGAATATTAGCTACTTCACTTTCAAAAGAGCTAGAATCATGGGTGTAAAAGCTTTTATTTTTCAACGTCATTTTATCCTTTTGCGATTTTCTAAACTTCTCTCTCAAGTCATATTCATTCTTCCAATTTTCTAGAAACTTGGAAACATATTGACCGAATTTAGACATTTAAAGCACATTATAAAAGGTAGCTTACCTTTGTAAACTCCCAAGCCTTTCATAAGATTCATCATAAATTTAGCTTTCCCTTGCTATAATTCAGAGCCTCAATCCTTATGTTTTTTTTTTTTATTATTATCTAATTTCAAGGTTGAATATTTTGTTTTATGCTTCCCATTATAAATTCTCATCTCATAAGCAATAAGGGTGCAAACTAGTCTGTCCAAAGTGAGAGTCTTCATGTCTTTCATATCCTCATTGGTTGAAACTTTTCAATTAATTATCTCAGGGAGAGATAAGAACACCTTTTCTACTACTACTATATATTTTAACACTTCATGAAGACCTCTTATAGTGTTCACAACCTCATCAACTCTAAGAAAGTATCTGAAATATCTTCATCATCATGACTCTTCAAAGGGTGAAATTGCATTCCAAAGCCTTAAAGTTTGGATTTCTCTACCTTGTTGTCACCTTCATATAAACTATTCATATTGTCCCAAATAGATTTTGCAATAGTGCAATCCATGACCTTGAATTATTGTGATTCAAGTAGGCCACCAAGCAGAGAATTCATAGCTTTAGAATTACATGTAGATTCCATATTTTGATCTCTAGTAATCAAGGATTAATGCTTTTGATATTCTTATTTCACTGCATCCCATACATCAAGATTAAGTGATTGAATATAGGTTTTCATCCTTACCTTCCAAATCACATAGTTTGTCCCATTCAACATAGGTGACCTGTTGGTGTATCCTCATTTATGTTTTTTCATGGTCCATAAATTTTCTTCTAGTTGTTAAAATAATCCTAAAGTAACCTAATTTCAATGATACCAATTTTTAGAAACCAGGGAAAAAGTGGTGCGAATCAGTATTATGAGAATTTTAAAACTTTATTTCAAAAGTAAAAAATACTAGTACAAGACACCAATAAACACTTCAATAACCATTGATATAAGCATCCCAATAATCAAAACAAGAAGCAGACATTTGACACACCTATTCTTAAATAATTTCCTCATTTACTTTCACACAAAGGAAAGCTTCAATTTGTTGTTACAAAATTATCTGGCTCTAACAAGAATTAAGCTACTACTCCTTAATTTATCAGCCAGTACTAAAAATAAATACAAAACATGGGCTTATCATCTACCACTAAAAGGAGTTGTAACCCCTGATTTATAGGTTTCTATTGAAAGAATATCCCACCCCTAGTTATTTACCAACCACTACTAGAAGGATTTGCAACCCCAGATTTGCATGATGCCACTTGCTTGACCTCCTTGATTAATCTTTCATTCCATTTTCAAAATAAAATCATGAATACCACATCCTTCCATAAAAAAAATAAATTCCTCCTCAATGACTTACCCTAATCACCACAAAGTCACTTTTAGCATCCTCTAAATACACAGAACAATAGTAGCAATAACATTAATATCAACCCATGGAAAAAAACATTCTCACAAATTCAATTCTACTTATAAAAAATTAGGATTGATATTTTTAAATCTAAACACTTTGGTTATATTCAGATAATTTTCATGTATAAATTCAATTTTTTTCTCATGTAACCCTTGACTTCCTATTTTCATAAATAATCTTCATGTGTTATAATGGTCTTCTATCTCTTATCTACTATCCCTATGAGAAGAAATGAGTTAATCTTTCAAAATTTGTAATTCTAGAAAATATTAAGGTTTAGGATAGACTATAACTAATTTTCTATCTTTAGTTGACCTTTAGTTTTCCCCAAAATTAATAAATATGCCTCATTTTTCCGAAATAGTTGCAAACTTATTTATGCGCTTTAACTAGGCTTTTAGTTCTTTTCATTTTAGTACCAAAGTGTAAAATGTATCCTAATTCACCAAATATATAACTTTTGAATCATTCATGTGATATGCCCTCAATATCAACCCATAGGTTCTTAAATCATGAATTTGGAATAGTTTTACGCCCAACCTCTAACACATGAAGCCTATGTATAGAACCCATTTCTAGGCCCTTTTATCTATAGCCGTAAGGACTTAACTATGTTCATCAACCTTTTGTTCCCTTAGTCACTTTAATATGCATAGATCCATGTCTTGGAGCAATGCCTAGAAACCCAAGATTACATGTCCAGGTTGGGCTACCACTTGATGACTTATGCACCTTGAATTGCTCCATGTGAATTTTCTTGACACTTGTACTCACAAATCCAATGTCATCGTCTCCCGACATTATCACCCTAGTTGTTCTAGCCTATGCACTATCCAAATATTTGAAGGTCATTCTTTCATGATGATGTGTCACTTCCAAACTATATGCCACCTTTTCAAGAATTCCACATGTTACTCACTAAGTGGTACCGCATGTCACCCTTTTTTGGCTAATTGACCACCCAGAAATGTTAAATTTTCATGCCATGTGTCATTTCCTTATTAATTCCACATGACTTACTGATGTATTGTTGACATCATCATGCCATTATGTCTCCATGTCATATTTATGATCCAATAAATGTACCACCTGTCTTAATCCAATTTTTCCATGTGGATAAGTATACAAAGGAAGAGGGTCACATGCATGTGTTTCCTTGTTAAATTTCTTTATTAAAAAATTTTGTCTGATGAAAATTTGTGTGGAATTTGGCTCGAATATATTTGTTTCCTCAGGTCTAAATCCTCATAAATGTATTATGTATCTCCCTTTCAAACTTCTATGGAATACCCTTGGGTGTGACATGTCCTATGGGTTCCTCCCTCTACCAGCCAATGCTCACAGCTCAGCCACCTAGATGTCACGTCCTCCCAAAACCCCCATCCTTATGACTTCAAACTTACACTCCATTTGGATCTTCAATGGATAGACCTTTTGATTAATGTGTCTTGTGGGGTCCTCCTTGCTCTAACGTCAAGCAATTTTCATACCATGTCGTATCACTTCGTCAGTTTTATCGTGTAACTCTACTTACCACCATGGTTTTTCTGAACCCCCTTTGTATGGTTTAGTGGTAAATTGGGGAGGTGGTATGCTACTGAAAATGACCTTTGATATTCTGAGTAGCCATTTGGGAAATACATCCGATCATGGGCCCCCTCTTATCATTAAGCTTTGGGCAGGCTTGGGCCCACACTATTTCTCCAATTGGTTAGAGGGTACATGTGGCATGTGATCCACCACCTAAATTTTATATTATTTAAAAGTCACTCCAGTCAACCAATGTTATGCCAAACACCAAATCTTCCACAATTTTTGCAATCTCCACCAACTTTTACTCCGCAAATTTGATTAAAATTTGGCTAGCCATATCTTTTGATCCTAGAGGCCTTTTTCAGAGTTCAATACACCATTGGAATGTTATTTCCAAGATATATTCATGAAAGAAGTTTCTAATTATTATTGAGATCATCCTATAAATTGGAAATGGCTCTAGATTCTCTTATCATTGACCATTCTACCTGAAACCACTTGTGCATGTATATATATAAATATAATGTGACAACCACCTTGTTTATAAAGGCATTAAAGATGTCGCATTGGATCGTGAAATTACTTAATTTAATATTACTAGGGGACCTAAAGATGCCAAAGGTAAACTACAACATAATTCGATCCAAGGATATGGTATGGAATAAACAAGATAGGTGAGACATTATCATACTATTACAAATATAAATGAAAAATTAAGATAAAAAGTTATGATAATTGTATACACAAAATAGTAGCATCCAACATCATGGTTTATATACAAAAGTGAAAGATTAGCTTCCAAGAATTATGATACATAAGTGAGACATCAGCCTCTAGATTACTCATAATTTTTCTTCACAACCAAAGAACTTACTTTGGATAAAAATCATATAATGTAACTACATTTGTATTAGAGACCGAGGCCCTAATAAGGCCGTAGTAGGTAATTATTGACAGCTTCTAATGGAAAAAACATTGAGAATAGAGCATGGAGGTAGCATCCATACTAAGTATATAAACTAATTTGATATGTAGCCACCAGATAAAAGACCTTAACAAATTACATGTAGCTAGTCAAAATCTGTCTTTCGGAACCCAAACTTAAGAAATAGATGCCTAGTTAATATCAAAAATTAAATAAAATTCCAATTTTCTAGATGAAGGTATGATATACACAGCTAGAACAATAGACGACAACCTACTATAAAGATAAGATGTCTCTTGATGAGAAATCTAGTGCGTGGAACCCAAACTTAATGAAATCCTATACAGTTTAATGTTTCATACTAGTTTGGTGAGTAATCACACCTAAGAACAAAATTATGAAACTTTAGTTAAATTTTACCATAATAATTTTATTAAAATATCAAATTAACAAAAATATTACAAGCCCAAAATTGAAGAAGGACAATTTGAATTATTTGAGAAGAAGGGGTGCACATCACGAAGCCCCAATACTTGTACACAAAATGCATTCATTAATTACCATTCATGACATAATAGGGAAACTATATTAGTAAAGCATGCCATGGAAATAGGGTTGTAATTTTTACCATTTTGAAAATAGGACCTAGGGACCAAGCTATCAAAGGATTGCAGTCATGTTAAATATTGTATACTTAAACATAAAGTAAATAAATAAGAAAAAAAAATGTATAAGACACAGTTCGCTGAATGTATCCATGGCTGATAGGACCAGAAATACACAAGAACACTCCGAAAATCATAAGAAAAAAAAAGATCGCAATAATAGTAAGGAGTCACAAATGACCTATGTTCAAAATTAGTGTTTAAGTAAAATCCTTAGACTTGGCAGAGAAATATGCGGCTTGACAAATTATTACAAAACGTTCGGTGGACAAGGTAAAAATCTTAGCATTCACACCTAGATAATGTCCAGTACCATGTTACCAGTTAGGTAAATGGCGTCTACCGATCGTAGCACAGAGCACCCGTTGGGATAGGCTAAATTCCATTAATTGTACAAAATAGTATACACGAAATATTTTGGTTGGGGATGGCTGAAGGGAATTAGCCTATCCCCATCCGTTTCTGTCTTCACATTCACAAAAGGGGTTGCCCTTCTCGGGGAAACCAGCCCTTAAGGTAGTGAACGTGGACATAATCATGTCTAGACTGAATGTCTAAATTACTAATGTAAACAAGAAAAACTGCAGCAAGTCGAAATATACGAAATAAAAATAGGAACCTTGATGAGTCTATCAATTTCCTTTGTTGTCTTCATTTTCATCAGCATCAGGTGTTTCTTTTGGGACACGAATCACTTCTTCATCTTCTGTTGTTAATTGAGGCGTAGCCCGCGGTGGTGTTGGATGAGGAGTAGCGATGACCGGAGTAGGTACCTTCTCTTCCCTGGGCCAAACGCCATCCTCTGAGAGGTTCCAAACCTCTATGTATTCTGCAGTAGGAAGGTTCACCAGTAGGCTGCAGGTTTTGGGTGGAAGGGGAGGCAAGGAAGTCGAAATTGTGGATTTATGGTTCTGCTTTCTAACTCTTGGATGGTCAAACTGAGGATGGGGCGAGCCAACTCCTTGGAGGCTTTCTGAACCAGGGATATAGTCAGCAGGTGCTGGGATGAGGGAATTGGTGCTAGCTGAGGACTTCATAACTTCCCCCATGGAGAGAAATCACGTGGCGGAGCCATTGTGAGTGAGAGCAAGATGGGTGCCTCTCCCATTACCCCAAACAGGCCTTAAGCGCAGACACGGTGGCATGACGTCTTAAGCATGAGGAAGGTCAGATAACTAATTAGGAGCGTAGATGCGAGGATGGCGACCGGGAGAGAGGTCTGTAATGAAGAAGGCTGCAGGGTGAGGAGCATAAATAAAAAAGGCATAATGAGCTTGGTGAGGATATGAATCGCATTTATGAAGCCAAGAGGCATTGATGGCGCAGAGTAAATAATCCAAACGACGGAAGAGAGGATGAATGCAACCAGCCTTGCCGCTATTAGTGATCTCCTCCCTCAACTTCCAGTTGATTAGTGTGAATGTACGGTATTCCTTTCCCCTTATGCGACTCACCGGTAGAATTTTGCAGGTGGGGGCATACATATTAATGGCTGTGTCAATCACCTACATCCGGGGATACAAGGCCTTTGTGCACCAGGTGGTTGCAGGTAGAGCGGAAATAATCATGAACTGAATTAAAAGTGGAGGAAAAGAGCGAATATTTGTGCTCAACTCTTTTTTGGTTAGGAAGTCAGCTACACCATTGGATTTCCTGCAGACATGATGGAAGGTGATGGCCTTGTGAGTGAGAAGCCATTGTCGCAGTTGACTGAATCGAGTAGAGAGACGCCAGCTGTTGGTAATATTTGAAGGAGTACAGTGGAGAAGGTTGATGGACGCATTTATAATGATCTGAGAGTCTCCTTGTGCTTAAAAGTGGAAGAGATTGAGCTCATAGGCACTGGTGATGCCTTGGATGAGGCCTTCCAATTCTGCCGAAGCACCAAATGAGTGATTAGGAAACCATGCATTCATAATTAAAATAAAAAGAAAAGAAAAAAAGAGGTATGGCAATAGGTTTAATGATTACCTTGCACAATAGATAGTCTTGGTTGAAAACCTTAGGCATAGACCCTAAATAAAATACAATATCCACCTATAATACTATTTGTAGGAGGAGAATGCATTACAAACACCATAGGAATGAGGTTTGGGGATGAGTGCTTCCTCCTTGTTGTAGAGGCCATGGCTACCACAAAAACATAGAGAAAATGAGGATGATCTAGTTATAGACACATTTTCCCAATTGAAAACCTATAATTTGCACAATGTTGGATCACCCAAATCTATCTAGAGTGTCCACGAGCTGAACCCCACAACTGACCATGTGTCAGCCATGTGTTTTCGGTCATCATATGGTACAAGTTTATTGGAAGAATCCCATGACATACTAAATATATTCACTCAAATCAAACAACAATTTTAAGGGGTGACATTTCACATGAAAAATATTAAGGAGGACGGAGAAGTGTGTTATCATAACCAAGGGTGATATTCATACCTACGACGTTAAATGTTAATGCGTGCACCAAGGACATTATATGACCTAGTGTCATATTTATGCTAGGAGAGGGTCTAATTTACATACTCATGATATATATATTCAAATTCAAATACAAATATATGTGCAAATAAAATTAATGTTGTAGGCACAAACCATGGTTTTAGCTAGCATTGAACTTTAAGAGGTCAAGATATAGAAGGGGGTTGGATATAACAAGTAATTGGTTTTAGGTACATAATATGAGTTACATAAATAAAAATGGACGATCTTATGAGCTCTGCATAAAATATATATATATAGTACGAGAGAAATATAAGGTAGTTTCTCAGCCTATACGAGAAATCTACACAAAAGTCATATTAAGTTATATTAATTGTGGGAAAATACTGATAAGTGCCACACAGAGGATAAGAAACTTAATAATTTGATAGTTTCTATGAAGAGTGGTAAGGATTCACATTGTAAGTGTTAACAATGAGCAACTTCTTTTTCTTCTTTTCTTTTTAAATTGAGGTGCATAACACTTCTTATAGTGGGATATATATAGTGTTGATTCTTCTAATGAAAGAATAAGGGTGATAATTTTAATGATAGATATAGAGAAATTCAATACATATAATCTTGAGTTGTGGAAGCTAAAAATGGAATATGTATTGGTAAAAATATAATAGTGGATCATTATGGATCTTGGTATTGCATTGACAGGGATTTCGTCAAAAGAATAGACCAAATTGGTTCACAAGAAGTATAAAATAATACAATTTTGTCCCTTAGATTCAACATTATTGGATTTTTTTAGAGAACCTATAGTCAAGGAAATGTGGAACTAGTTAGGGGCTTTGTATCGGTCTATGTCCCTGTTGGACAAACTGTTGCTACAAAAGAAGTATATAGCCTAAGGGTGAACGATGGAGGCTTAGTGATATATCATCTAAATTCCTTCAATATTGTGTTAAGTCAAATTTATTTATTGATAATAATATATCAAATGAAAATAAGTGTACCAATTTTTTGTGTCCTTTACCGATATATTGGGTAGTCTTTCTATTTTCATAACTAGTAATGTAACTACATTATGTTTTGATTTAATAGTCTCGTCCTTGTCATCATAAGGTATGATAAGGAAAAACATGGAAATTCAGAATACATATTCCTTATTGATAAGAGGATGCTCCTACAATATAAATATAAGTAATTCCTCAAGTAGGATATCTAAACGTAGAGGAATATATAAATATGTAGGGAAATTTTCAAGAGTGTGTTTGAGATATGGAAAACATGGGCATTACAAGAAATAATGTAGATCCAAAATTGTTGCAAAACGAAAGGGATTTGATAATTATCCTTCTACAGAAGAAGAAAGATCCTTAGATAAAGTAGGGATTTGTATTTGGCTTCTTTAAGTATACATGTAGATAGCGAGACATGACTCCTTCACTCAAGTGTTATTTTAATATGACACATTATAACGAGTTGTTTTATGTGTATGAAAGGTATGATAGAAATGATATTTTTTTCCTATGAAGATGTAAATTTAATTTGAAGCTCATGGATTGGAGGAATAAATTCCCTATTCATGTTCTTAAAAACCCACACTTGGCTAGAAATTTGATTTTTGTAAGAAAAATTAGTGATCCAGGTGTAAAAATAATGTTTGAAAATTATACGTACAAGATGGTATAAGGAGAAATGATACTCCTAAGGGGAGTTCAAAAGTAAACTGTGTATAAGCTATTGGGAAGAATTTTTACTAATGTGTTCAATAGTTCTATTGTTCCCAAAAGTGGAGTAGAAGCAGGAAAAAATCATACAATATCTAGATAAAAAACTATTTTTTTTGCATGAAAGAATGAGATATATTTGAGATCGGGTTCTTCAAGTATTACTCAATAATTGTATGTTATAAGATATACACAATTTTTCTCCATATTTTGATTTCTATGAAGATTTCTAATATGGGAAGAAGAAACATGTAAGATTTTCCTCAAAAACTGTGAGGGCAAATGTAATATTACAACCATTGCATAGTGACATGTTTGGAACGATGTCAATTATATCATTGGCTTAATATATGTACTATATCTCATTTATAAATGGATTTTTTTGAGGAATGAATGGATTTATTTCCTCAACAAGAAATACATTTTTTTTGAAAAAATTAAAGTGTTTAAGGCTCTTGTGGAAAATTAGATAGAAAATAAAATTAGGGCATTGAGGACAAATAATAATGGAGAACTCTATGGGAATGAATTCAATGAATTATGTAAAATGTCTTGTATAGTAAGGTAAAGGAATACTCCCTACAAACCTTAATAAAATATAGTTGCATAGAGATAGAATATGATGATAATGGTAAAAGTAAGGAGCCTACTTACTGGTGTTCGGTTAGGATAAGAATTATAGGGAGAGGTGGTGGACACCATGTTTTACCTTTTAAAATATCACTTTCATTAAAGTTGGATGAAAAATATCCACATGAGATATGGACATATAATAAAACATCTCTTAAACATTTTAGAAAATTTTAATTTGATTCTTACATAAGCATTCCAAAAGAGAATTATAGTAAGTTATATAATAAAGATGATATGTGTATATTTACAAGATATAAGGATGGTATAAAAGGATATAAAATCCGAACCCAGAAGATAACTAGGTTGTTTATAGTTGAGATGTGATATTTAGAGAAATAAAAGATTTTGTCTAGTAGGAATTCAAAATAAGGGAGAAAGAATCAAAGAAAGTACAGTTTGAATTGAAGGATTATGAATTAGAATCTACATAAGAACATGACTTAAGAACCACACACATTGTTGTTCAGGTGAATGGTTTGGGATAGAAGGAAACCAGAAAGGTATACTCCACTAATATATATTCTAAATTTTGTTTGTTCTTTTATTGATGATGATCCCAAAATTGTAAGAGAGGTGGTGAGTTCAAAGGAGGGACACTATGGAAAAATGACATGGTTGAAGAAATGACAGTCTTGGATAAAAGTGAGGATTGGATTCTAGTGCTAAGTAGAGTTACTATTTGGAATAAATACCATTGGAAGGAATTCAATGTTTAAGAAGATGTTGAGTTCAGAAAAACAAGTGGAGAAATACAATACTCAATTAATAGAAAAAGGTTATTATCAGGTAGATGAATTGATTTCAAAGATATTTTTCTTCATGTTTCCAAGTTAACTATATTGTTCTATTACATTTATCTATTCTTGATGCTTCTTGTATTTGAGTATAAAAATGGATGTGAAGACAACATTTCTACATGGGGATATAGAAGAAGAAATCTACATGAACAAACAAGAAGGATTTGTGGTGAAGGAAAACAAACAATTGGTATGAAACTAATAAAGTCACTATATGCATTAAAAAAAAGTATATCACTTATATGTTTTGAATTATTTGTTGATCATTTTTTCATTTAGTCTTCTATGTGGATGATATTTTGATTATTGGGAATGATAGGGAAGTCATCCAGGAAGAAAAAAGTCACTTTCCCCTATAAATTTGACATGAAGGATCTTGTTTATATAAATTTCATTTTGGGCATGGAAATTAAAATAGATTGGGAAAATTGGAAAATACGATTAAATGAAAGGAAGAATGTCAATAAAATATTACATAGGTTTAATATGAAATAATGTACACCGATAAAGTTACTTATTAATGTAGGTGTAAATTTAACTACATAATAATATTGTAAGACACAAGAAGAGGAAGACAAAATCTCCTACATTCCATCTCAAAGTGGGTTGAATTTTGATGTACCCAATGGTTTATGCTACAACATACATTCCACATGCACTAGGAGTGTAGCATCCATGGTAAAAAATCCATGTAATAAAGATAATAAAGGTAAAATAATAACCATGGTGATGGGATACATATTCCAAGACGAATGTTGGGAAAAAACATAGTGATGGCCATAACTTGTGATAAATTAGTGGCTAAGGAAATTGGCAAAGGAAATATCAAAGGCTTGCAAAAGGAAAAATGTTATTTATTGGAATTTTATTTATGAAAATAATAAAATTAGGAAAAAAGGAAGGTAAAAGGTCACATGTTTCATGTGAGGAGGATAGTGAAGGAAAATAATGGAAAATTGAAGAATATAGAGGCCTCCTTAATAAAAATCATTATCAGGATATGTGCATGGCTTTTGATCGGTTTATTTTTGGAGCTCTCGTTCTTTTCTCTCTCTCTCATACTCTTGGACACTTAGATTTTTGTTGGAGCACTCTTGGAGGAGTGTGGCATACTTTTTATTTGGATCAAGAAGGAAAATGAAGAGCATAAAACCGGAGGAGGACTTCGGTGTAATATTCCTAATGCGTTGTTCTATTAATTAGAATATTAAATTTTATTAATCTTATATTTTTCTTAAGTTTTGGCTCGAAAAGATGTGGGTTTCGAGACCCACAAAAATAACTTAGGAAATTATAGGTGTTTGAAATTATATTTATGAAAATGCGTGGCTTTAGTGGGGAGTGTAAGCCCAATGAGAAGGGAATGCATAGCACGTGTCAGCCAACGCAGTCATAGGCTCGAGTGAAGGCAACACAGGAATGATGTCGGGCCCAAGGGAAATTTGGGAAGCCTTGGACATAAAGGAATCATACAGCCTCATTTTGACATTCATTCATCATTCTCAGAATTTTTCTTTGGACATAACATGCTTGAGCAAGTGATGTTGAGCACAATATTGTATTCAAGTGGAGATCCCAACATTTTCTTCTCGGGATTTTGAGTGCCTGGCCAAGGAAGCATAATTCACCTTGATCTATTTAGTTTGGTAGCTATTAGTTTCACCCACAGTGTGATATCATCAGGAGAAGCACAGAGAAATGAAAGCATCACAGTGACCTCACAGTATTGAGAGAGGTAAAATCTTGGAGCTGAGGAGTGAGGAGATTTTGGAGCAAGGATTTGGTGGGGAGGCTAAGAGCTTCCTGCCAAGGATTTTGTAGGAACTTTGAGAGCTTTCTGCATCAGAATTTCCAGAAGAATAGAATCACCCAACAACATAGAGAGCCAAGCCCAAGAGGACCAATTTCTGGGCTTGATCATTGGACAAAACTTTCGTGAATTATTATGGGTTTCATGAGTAGAGACTGGGGTTAAAATCCTGTAATTTTCTAAGAAGTGTAGCATGCCCTAGTAGCATTTCTTCAGGAGAAGAAACAACATTCTAGTCAGGGACAAAGTAGAGCTACAATCACGCAGTGTACATTTTTCAGGGAGATTTCATGCTTGTTTCAGAGGCTATATTCTACATTCCTTGAGCAAGCCCAGTGCCTTCATTCCAACATCTCTATTGTACACATTTCTAGATATTAATAAAATGGCTAACCTGATTTTTATGGCTCCAATGGCGTTTTAATGACATGTTTGTTTTTTATGTTTGATTAATTTATGTGTTTCCTATTATTACTATAATTAACCATTAGGAATATTACAGTGGTATCAGAGATCATAGACTTGGCTCAGCATGTGGAGAGCATCATAGCCTATGACACTGGAAGATAAAAAAAAGTTTTACTTACTGGAGAAATAGGTACAGGAATAGAGTAAGGGAACTCGAAATAACTCCATACCCTGTGGATAGTGAACCAGAGGCTGAAGTGATGAACATAGGGGACACAATAGAGAATAAGAGCAATGAGGATGATTTTTCTCATCTTTTGCTGAAGGTAGTGTAGGATCTCTCCAAGAACATCTAGGAAATGGGACACTAGAATAATAATGGTTGCAAGGGAAAGACAGTCCAAGCATAGTTCCAAGTGGGAGAAGGATCAGACACCTCATAGTACTAGGCATAAAAAAAACAAAATATTCCTACAGTGCCTTATACACCTTAACTATCTACTATACCCATATTCCTAGCCTTAGGAGGAGGAGGACATTAAGAGAAGGAGAAGAATAGCTACGGAGAGAACTTCATAGTGTACTAATATTATGGCCTAGAGTTTGGGAGGGCCATCACTTTCAAAGAATTTTTCCAGCTAAAAGGTTGAAACAAACTGAAGGGAAAGACTGTAGGAGGCTACATGCAGGGGAAAGAATTGCAGCGTACCGTGGGAAGACCCTTCTTCCCAAATTTTAATGGATCCTCTAAGAGCTCAGCCAAGGCATGGGTGGAGAAGTTGTATGTTTAGTTCAAGTTGAACCAGATAATTGAAACAGAGGTAATCAAGGTTGCCACATTGCATTTGGAGGGATAATCTCATGATTGGTGGTTCTATGAGATGACCAGAATGGGTCACATAGGGATAAAAACATATGATGAATTCACCGAGAGGGTTCTTGAGAGGTTTAAGAGGAAGGACTCAGAGGAGTATTTTGGGGAGCTAACCAAGATCAAGAAAACTTAAAATCGTAGAGGTTTAAATTTGAGAGTTCTTGAGACTATCAATGATGGTTCTGTAACCATCCCAGTCTAGGAAAATCTACATGTTTGTTGAGGGACTGAAAGAAACATTACATGTCTTAGTGAGGTCCAACACACCTACTACACTATAGGGTGCAGTGGGGAGGGCTATAGATTTGCAAGATGCCCTAATTATGGCTAGGGCACCACTTCCCAACAGATTGGTGTTCCAGTAGAAAGAAACAGACATGAGAGGTCCACCCTCGATAGGCAACCAAGGATGGGGGCAACTAGATGATGAGACCATGAGGGATCTTTGGAGGAAGAAACTCTCCTTTACTTTCCAGGAGCCATGGACACCAAGACACAAGTATGCAATAGGGAAGGCACACTATATAGAGGTCTTCTTAGACAGTGATGAGGATGAGGAGACATACTTTTCGAAGGGAGGAGAGGATAGCACAACACCCAGGGTGGGAGGTCCTACACCTCCACCCCCACTAGTAGTAGGAGGAGCTGTGTTTTCACCTTTAGGGCAGATCCTCGCATCACTATGTGGGGTACCATAGTATTTGACCTTGAGGATTAGAGGGACAGTGCAAGGTAATCATGTCTTGGTGTTAGTGGATAATGAAGCCACTCATAACTTCATTGATGCTTAGATGGTGTAGAAGAGGGGCATCACTACAGATGGGTTCAAAGGATTTTTAGTGCTAGTGCCAGGACACAAGACCATCAAGAATTACTCCATGACTTATGACTTCTTCATGGTTGAAATTCCAGACACCAACATAGTGTTTAGGATCCAGTGGCTCTACGAACTTGGAAGATTCACCACTAATTGGAAAATATTTGATATGTAGTTTTTGGATACTAATGGGAAACCAATGTTGCTAAGAGGCATGCACTATTATCCACCATAGACAGTCTCAGCTCAAAGGATTAAGGTTGAATTGAGGAATGGAGAAAAAGAGTGGGCTATGGATTTGAGGATCTCTGAGGCTAGGAGTGTGACCAAGTCACCACATCTAGAGATTCAGGCTATCCTTGACAAGTACCAGGTAGCATTTGGAGACATACCACCTGTACATCCACCTCACATAGGGTTTTAGTACACCATTGAGCTACATCCTAGGGTGAAAGTAGTGGTCACTACCCCCTATAGGCATCCTAAGGCTTAAACAGATGATATATATAGGGATATTCATGAGCTCTTAGTATTGGGCCATATTAGGACCAGTACTAGTTCTTTTTCTTCTTCAGTTGTCTTGGTGAAGAGGAAGGATGGATCATTGTGGATGTGCATCGATTACATGGCTCTAAAGAATAAAACCATTAAGAACCACTACCCCATCCCATGGATTGAAAAGTTGATGGATGAGTTTATGGGAGCTAATTTCTTCTCAAATATTGATCTGTGGTCCAGGTACCTCCAGATTCAGGTTAGGGACAAGGATGTTGCTAAGACAATGTTTAGGTTCCATTATGGGCACTTTAAATTTTTGGTGATGCCATTTTGTCGACCCAATTTTCTAGCCCCCTTTTAGTCCTGCATGAACCACATATTTCATGGCCAGTTGAGGAAGTTCATGTTGTTATTCTTCAATGACCTGTTGATCTACAACCAGACTTCAGAGGATCACTTGCAGCACATGGAGCTAGTATTGTGTATCTTGGATGAATAGAAGTTTTACACAAATATGTTAGAGTGTGAGTTTATTTTGACTGATATGATGTATCTCAGGCATATCATCGACGTTGATGGAGTGAGGGTGCACGAAGAGAAGATTAGTTCCATCCGGAATTTTCCACAGCCCAAGAATGTCACAGAACTTTAGGGTTTTCTTGGCATATGCACCTATTATAGGATGTTCGTGAAGGGATTTTGACAGCTGGTGGCACCCCTTACTGACTTGACCAGGAAGGGGGAATTTACATGGACCACCATACTGCAAGAGTAATTTGAGCACCTCGAAGAGGTGATGAGAAACTTGCCATTACTTCCACTTCCTAATTTCACGCAGCCCTTTGTGTTGGAGTGCGATGCATTCAGATAGGGAGTGGTGGTCATTTTGATGCAGGGAGGGAACCTCATAGCTTTCGAGGGTCAGAATCTCTTCCCACATGAGAGACTATACTCCATCTATGATAAGGAGATGCTATCCATCATGCATGCACTAGCTAAGTTCTAAAAATACGTAGTGGGGAACAGATTTCGAGTGAGAACAAGCCACAACAGCGTCAAGTTATTTTTGAAGCATAATCAACTA
The DNA here is from genome assembly GCA_034641835.2 of Pinus albicaulis. Classification (NCBI taxonomy): domain Eukaryota; kingdom Viridiplantae; phylum Streptophyta; class Pinopsida; order Pinales; family Pinaceae; genus Pinus; species Pinus albicaulis. Next base: position 819,404,938 of record CM076572.1, on the reverse strand, counting down.
TAGGAGAGGCAACAGAATTGGGTGAGGAAGCTCCAGGCTTACAATTTTGATATTGAGTATGTAAAGGGGAAGGATAATGTGGTGGGTGATGGATTGTCCAGGAGGTCTACTTCCCTTTATTTAACGAGAATTTCTCGAGATTGGAAGCCTCACCTGTTAGTGGATTACTCCAAGGATCAGTTTTCATGCGAGTTCCTTGAGGGGAAAGTGACTAAAGACTGATAGCAGGTGATGGATGGGGTGATATACTATAGAGATCAGATCTATTTGGTGGAAAAATCCTAGTTGTAGGAGAATATTCTATAGGTTTCCCACAATTCATCTTTGACTTGGCATCATGGGTTCAACAAAACTTAGAGGGTCATCATAGAGAGGTTCCTTTGGAAGGGCCTCAAGGATGATGTTCTACAACACATCTGAGAGTGTGAGGTGTGCCAGAAGAATAAGGGGGAGTTATCACACACAACAGGGTTGATGCATCCTCTTCCCATCCCTGAGGGTAAGTGGGAGAGCACCTTAATGGACTTCATCATTGGGTTTCCCATGGTATAGGGAAAAAATTGCATCTATTTGGTATTGGATCATTAATGAAGTATGCTCACTTCATTGTGATCTCAGCCAAGTACATGGCCTCACAGTTGGCTGAGTTTTTTTTTAGAGAGATATTCTGGCTACATGGTCTCCCCAAGACCATTTTCAGTGACTAGGACAACCATTTCATGGGCGTTTTTTGGCATGATTTATTCTAGTTGGTGGGCACAGAGCTCACTCCTAGTACGAGCTACCATTCCCAAAAACATGTGTAGATAGATATAGTTAACAAGTGGCTAGAGGATTACTTGCGTAACCATGAGATGGGGTAGAAAAGGGCATGGTTAAGGTGGATGTAAATGGGGTGTATTTCTACAACACTACTTTCCACATGTTGATAGTTATGCCTCCATTTCACACTTTGTATGTTTATGATGCTCTGACATTTCTTGATGTTATATTTGGAGACAGCAGGGCCCCACAGGCCAAGGATTGGATCCAATAGAGCCAAGAAATTTTTAGGGCTCTCAAGAATAAATTGAGGACAACATAAAATCAACAGAATATATATGAAAACTAGGGCTGTGTGGATAGACAGTTTTATTTTGATGACCTAGTGTACCTCCACCTTCAACTGTACAAACAATGCACACTGAATCAGAAATGGGCCGAGAAGCTCAAGCCCTACTTTTACGGGCCATATATAGTCACTCAGAGGGTGGGGAGGTAGCATACGAGTTGGAGTTACCCCCAGGGAGTGGGGTGCACATTATTTTTCACATATCTTGCCTGATTAAGGCCTTTAGACAACAAGATACAACAACCTCTTAGTTAGCCCCAACGGAAGATGAGCGGAACTTAGTGCTATAGCCAGAGGCCATTTTGGATACCGGGAAAACAAAGCTAAGGAATAGGGTGGTCAATTATTTCTTTTATTTGATGGAGGAACTTACCAGATGAGGATTCCACTTGGGAAGGGGAGAAAATCGTCCAACACCCATCACTACAGTTTCTCGAGGACAAGCAACATCTTGGTGGGGAGTACTGTAATATTCCTAATTATTTGTTCTACTAATTAGAATATTAATTTTTGTTAATCTTATATTTTTGATAAGTTTTGGCGGGAAAATATGTGGGCTTGGGGATCCACAAATATAACTTAGGAAAATATAGGAATATGACATTAGCTTAAGGAAAAATTGTAGCTTTAGTGGGGAGTACAGAACCAATGAGAAGGGACTGCGTCACACGTGTGGGACAATACAGTCATAGGCTCGAGTGGAGGCAACGCATGCATGAGGTGCGGCCCAAGGGAACCTTCGGAAGACTTGTACAAAATTGAATCATGCAACCTCATTTTGGCAGTCATTCATCATTCGTAGAATTTGTCTTCCAACATAGCAGGCTTGAGCAAGTGCCAATTTTTCAAGTGTTGTTGAGCACACAGGTGTCTTGGATCGTAGATCCCTACTTTTTTTTTATAGGACATGGACTGTCTGCCCAAGGAAGGAGAATTCACCTTGATCGATTTAGTTTGGTAGCTGCTAGCTTGATATCATCAAGAGCAGTGCTGGGCAGCACCAGTAGCACAATGACTGCACATTATTGAGAGAGCGACACTCTGGGAGTTCAGGAGTGTGGAGTTTTTGGAGCAGGGATTTCGTGGGGAGGCTAAGAGCTTCATTGTTGGGTATGTGTTATATTCTTTCCACAACTAGTCGCCCCCCCTGTACGTTGCGTCGGGCACAGTAGGGGGGATCGTAGCCCCCCCTGTTGGGGTCTCAGGCAGTGCCTTGTGACAATTTTTTTTAACCTTATTTTCCGGTGGGCAGACCCGCCCATGGTTTTGTGCATGGGTTTGCACATGGTTTTGGGGTACGATGGATTTTGGCCCCTGATATTTTGTATATCCGGTCAAGGGAACTATATTTATGTTCTAATCTAGGGTTAATGGAATGGCGTGTGTGTATGCTTCGGCATGTATATTTATGTGTTGTAACACTAAACAAAATATAATGAAAAATCAAGCTATTCATCCCAATTTGGGATCCAGGGGAAAATCTTTGTGTTTATCTATTTTATGTTTTATGCTATCGTTATTGTTTATTTTCTGTTTTAAGATTCGTTTGTAGATAATTTCTGTATAGGTTTAAAACCTACATTTGGTATCAGAGTTGTTTCGGCTTCAAGGGGATTCCTTTGCTGCTAAGGGGTTTTGCCTCGGGCTTGTGGTAGACCCTATTCAGTGGGAGATCTACGGGATCGATTCTTGCGGTGAAAGAAGATGGCGAGCAGCGCAAATATAGAGATCAAGAAATTTAATCGTCATAGTTTTGAGTTGTGGAAAGTCAAGATGAAGGACCTGCTGGTCGATAAAGATCAATGGATCGCGGTAGATCTAGGTACTAAACCAACGACAATGTCAGATGAAGACTAGAAGAAGTTGGATCGGAAGGCGAAGAGAACAATACGGTTGTGTGTCTCATATTCCATATTATTGAATGTATCTGGGGAAGCTATGGCAAATAATTTGTGGGACAAACTTGGGACTTTGTACCAATCTAAGTCTCTGGTGATTAAATTGTTCCTGTGGAAAAAATTGTATAACCTGAGGATGAAGGATGGAGACTCGGTGACAGAGCATCTGAATCCCTTCAACACTATGGTAAGTCAGCTTTCATCCATTGATATTAAAATCTCAGATGAAGATAAGTGCATCAATTAGTTGTGTTCTCTACCACACTTGTGGGATAGTCTGGTTATTGCAATAGGTAGCAATACAACTACCTTGAATTTTGATGACATTTTCTTAGCCTTGTTGTCAGAGGAAATGAGACGGATAGATATGGAGGGTGAGAATGGAGATGCCTTATCTGTATGAGGGAGGTCCTAAAACAGGAACGAGAAAAGGGTTTTGAGTGGGAGATCTAAATCTCCTGGAAAGTTTGTAAAGGTGTGATGGAAATGCAGAAAGGAAGGGCACTACAAAAATGACTGCAGATATAAAGCTCCTAAGAAAGGAAAGGGATCTGATGATGCTCCTTCTGCAGAGGAAAAAACCACCTCGGATGAAGGTGGGGATGTGTATTTGGTTTCTTCTTCAAATACACATGTAGATCATGAGTCATGGTTGATTGACTCGGGTGTATCCCTTCACTTCACTCCCCATAGGTAGTGGTTCTGCGAGTATGACAAAAATTATGGCGATGATGTCTTCCTAGGTGATCTAGGTGGATTAAACAGGTACAGGTACAAGTGGCTTCAGTACAAGGCTCAAAAATCAAATTGTTTGGAAATCTCTCAAACTAGGTTTAGGTTGTAGATCTTGACATTCTGATTCCAAAGGCATAGATGAAACTCAATTCCGAGTCCATATGAAGGAGTTAGGAACAGTCAAAGTTCGAGGGTTGACTTGGCGATGTGGCAGCTTAAGGAGGCGACAATTTGGAAGAAATCCGGCCATCAGATTCTGGCCAACCTAGCCGACGTCCGGGCGAATTTGTGGGATGGTTAAAATGTCTCCTTCAGTAAAAAATCCCAAAATTTCAAAACAACCTATCTTTTTTACTATATTAAAAATAAAAATATATAGATAATAAGGGTGGCGGGCCACCAAAACTGCCACCCCATACGAATCCGAAATGACAATTAAAATAAAATGTATATATTAATAGGGGGTCGATGGCCATGACCAAGCCGCCCCCACAGTTCTGCAGGCCAAAGCAGTTAGGAAGCCATTAAATGGGGCAGGGGTTGTGAACCCCACTGCCTTCACACCCCAATCTACAGTGCCGCCGGAAGACACAGGGGCAAGCCGCCAAATGCGGGCCCATACCCCCCAAAAGGTGCTTAAAAATGAATGCGGGAGTTCCAAAATAGTTGCGTGGTTTTAAAATACAAATCACCCGACCTCCACCCATACAATACGAATCTTTAACCAATTCAACCAACAACTACTTTGGAGAATCAGCCCACACTTCATTACTTAAAGCTTCATTTCTACAGAGTGTGGGGGACAGACAGGATCGGCCATGGAAAATGAGGCAATGGAACCTTGAGCAGTGTGCAGGAGGGGATGAAACCATGATCTGAGTCATTTTTCCAGAGGGGCTAGATTTTCACTTTGTCTGATTGGGGCAAGTTTTATATGGATTATGCACTACTCGATGCCACAAATCCAATGGTGCTGCCCATTTTTTCATTAGAGGTCTGCAATTTTTGGCCAATTTCAGATTGGGCAGGTATAAGGGTGTAATTCCTCATTTTGTATGTGTACTTTCATCTTTTCCATTTAATGAAAGCAGGGCCTCCCCACTATTAGAGTAGGTCCCAAAGAGGTAGTCCCTCCTAGACAAACTCTGATATCAACTCTTGTGTCTTTGTGCATGATGTTAATTGCTTCTCTCTTTTTCCGCTTATGCCTTTAAAGTTTCTTGTTTAAAGCTACAATTTTCACATGTTAATTCATTTATACATCTTAAATAAAAGATTTTGGATCAAGTGGTATCAGAACAGGTGTTTTTAGTTGTGAATTATTTTTTTTATGCTAACAAGAAGAAGGCTAAGAAGAGGCGAAGTGACGCTATAGGATTTTGATCCTGAAGCAGGACGTGCACGTCAGAGAAGGAACATGGGAGACGAAGATCAGAATGAGGAGGAGCACAATTTCCACAAAACTTTCTATACCATGGCAGATCGAGTAGAGAGACTATTATCTTGACTTGAGAGGTTATAGAAATCATGAGATCATGCTTTATAAGGGCAAGGTTCAGCGCATGGAGATGGTGGAGGAAATCCACCCCCTTCAGGAAATGAAAGTCCTTCCTCTTCTTCTAACCATCATAATAAAAATTATGGAAATGCATCTAACAAGCATTTATTTAACTTAGATGTTAAGTTTGATATACCAGTATATAATGGTGAAAGTAATGTTGAGAAGCTTAGCAATTGGATTAGGCAGCTTGACCTCTATTGCAGGATCCAACAGATTATGGAGGATGAGGCAAAAATCCAATTGGATTCTCTTCGATTCAGTGGCACAACCCTCATCTGGTGGGAGAGAAAAATTTGAGGCAACAATAATTTTGGTAACCTTCTTTCTTCCTGGATTGCTGTAATTAAAACTGAATTCTATCCCTTAGGTTACAAGTAGAAAGCCTTAATGGAGTGGCAGTACCTAAGGCAAGGTAAAGGACAAAATGTGAAAAACTTTACCAAAGAATTTCGAAAATAAGCATTGAGTTTGGGTATGTCATTAGATTCTTCTGAAGCTGTAACTAAGTACATTGGGTCAGTACATAGTTACATAAGACATTCATTATTTTTGTTTGAGCCTCCTACCATCGATGAGGCTAGTGTGAATGCCATGCACATAGAAAGTAGGGGGGCGCATGAACAAAGTGACTACCCAAAAAGGACTGTCGTAGCTAAAAGAAGGGGAGCCAAGCCTTCTTGCACATATTGTTAAAAAGAGGGGAATGACAAAGAAAATTCTTGGAAGCTGCACCCTGAATTGAGACCTGAGAGAAATGACAAAAAATGGAAGCAGAAAACTGCCACCACCTTACAACAAAACCAAGATTCTAAAGATTCTGGATTCGAGGAAGACGAAATGGTCGCAGCTACAGGATTTTCACGAGGTCGACCAATTGACCTGGTGTCTGATTCAAGTGATGAAATGAAGCTTGCAGCCTTAGGGATCATGACAGAGGGACCCATAGACTTGGGTTCTGATTCCGGCGATGAAACAAACATATCAATAGATAATGTACCAGGGGAAAAAGGGAAACTTACTACTGTAGAGTTCCAAGAACTTGAAGAGAGTAACTGAGGCATCCAAGTAGAAAATGTTGAGCTAATAAGACTCCTACAAGAAGCAAGGGAAGAAAAAAAAAGGTTACTACGCCAGTTACAAGCCAAGGATGAGGCCTTTGAAACATTGTGGCATAACCAACCCGAGGTAAAAATCAGCCATTCCATTTCACGTATTTTTCATGATGATGAGTTCGATTCTTTTGAAAATTATACTACAGGGATCGGGTCCAAATTTCTGAAGAATATGGGGTATCAAGGAAAGGGCCTCGGCGTCAATGGCCAAGGCATCATAAACCCTGTCAAAGTCTAGGAGTTCCCGCATCATGCAGGGCTCGAATAAACTAGGAAGGAAGTGGGAGAAATATAGAAAACAACGAGCGACCCACCAAAAACTGATGATGAGAGCAGCTCCTCACTCCTTAGCGGCAGTGACGGGATCATGGGCACTTCTTGTAGAAAAAAAAATTCTGCTAGAAACTAGGACTTCCTATGGCAAAAACTAGACTTCCTGTAACATTTTAGGGCAATGAGGAAAATCAATGAGAAAATCTTGGAAATGATGGGTGGATGTTGGAAATGGATGAGGGTGATGGATTGGAATGACCTTGGTTCTTTTGGAGCATCTGAGCAAAGGCAAAGAAAGTCAAAGTTTGACATCCTTTGACTAGATTTTTGCCAAACTATTTCTTTTGGTGCCAACTAATTTTTGTTGATTGCAAAGGTTTGAGAGCACCTACAATCATGGGGCAAATAATATTTTTCTTTTCATTTCTCTGTTTAAAAAAATAAAATAAAAATAGGCCTACTAGCTGCGTCAATGAGGTTTTCAACTAGTAGGTCTTCCTAGGTGCGTTGAACGACGTTTACACCTAGGATTTTTTATTTTTCTCTTATTTTCTCTTTTTTCCAACCCATTTACCTCCTCATGGAGGTTTTCAATCATTAAGCCAATATCAGGCGCCTCAAAAGATGTTTTCACCTGATATTTTATTCTTTTCTTTTTTCTGTTTTTCCTTTTTTATTTTTTATTTTTTCCAATCGTACTCTAATTGGAAAAAAAAACTCTTTCAATTATAGTAATAATTCCAATGGAGCCATTTACACGTCAATATGACATCTAAACTCATATGGAGGCTCAAAATGTGTTCTTTTACATGTACCTAAATATGAGATACCAAATGGTTTGACTGAGATGAGATCAAAATTTTTGAAGAAAAGTCTGTTTACATAACTTAATGATTGTTTGGAACCATATTTCAAATTATTTGTGATACCCCTCGTCCACTTGGTGATTTGGATCATCTTGGATGTCCTCTTCTACCATGACATTGAAATCTTCCTCTTTTTGTTGATTGTTCTCTTGAACACATCAAGGATCTGATGGTAAACATGAGTGAATCTTCTCAGTCTTTGATTCTGATGTATTCTCTCCATCAAATACAACCCATTAATTGTCATTCTCCTCATTTGAGTCTTCTTCTTCTAGATGATGCCCTTCAATCACATCAATATAATCTCTTTTTTTGCAATATATTTCTTGAAATAAGATGAATACCATTTAGATCAATAGGATATGTTTGGAAGTGTTATACCTCAACATTGTAGGTGGGTTGAGCTACTTCCTTACATGGGTTTGGAAATGGTGGTACAAGTAGTTGAGTGGTAGTGGATATTTGAGATGGATGTGGTTGGGGTTGTGGTTGTAGTGGAGGTGGATGGTAAGGATAGCATGGAGTTGGGTATGGAGGATATTGAGGAACATATTGAGTATATTGTGCATTTCTCCCATAAGGTTCATTCCAACCTTGTTTACAAGATTGGTTTTAGGGTTGGGATGGCCAAGTTTTACAAGGAGGGAGTGTGTTACAATTACTTTGAGAGGGATGTGCATAGGCTTGAAATTTTAAATAGGTTCTTGAACCATGATAGGTTGACTAGGCTCTCATGGTCTTCTTGGAGCTACATAACATAGTTTCTTTGGTGATTGGCTTGCTCTGGTGTCTTCTTGGTACAATTCCTTCAACCTTGTTAATGATGGACAATATTTATTAGTATGTGATTCTGCATGGATAACACAAATATCAACATCTTATTTTTTCTCATTTTTCATTTGTAACATTTCTACTTATTCACATAGATTTCTAAGGAATCCTATTTTAAAATCATCAAACAAAATTCCAAGTTTATCTTGACTTACCGATGTTGATGTTGATTTACTTACTATTTCCCTTCCTCCTGATATGCGCTTGCATGTTTCACAAATTTACTCAAATGATAATTGGTATACATTTCCTCTACTCATGAGATCAAGGAGTTCAATCCACTCATCCCTAATTTTCCTATGTAAGAGGGTTTTTAGTGTGTCAAATTCTAAATGATGTAATATCTCCCTCTTGACATTATACATGAATCTCTCTATTAGATCCTCAATGCTCTATGTTAGGTCCTTATATGACTAGTGTAGTCCCTTATTGTTGTTATTATATCCCCCTTATTGTTATTTTTGTACCCTTGTAACCCCCATATTGTTGTCATTGTTCCCTTGCATTATTTTCTTTAGGTCGACTACGATTATATTGTGACCCCGTGAAATCCAATATATATAAAGGAGGTTTTGTAATTCGTATCATCCAAGAATTTTTCATTTATGTAATGTAAAGGAGGTTTCCCCCTCGAAGTGGCTGATTTCTAAGGCGCTGATCTCTCTTTTCTTGGACCTGGTTCATAAAATTTGGTATCAGAGCTTTGGATTCTATGGTTTTTCTTCTCCAAATAGGTCATCGTAGAATTTTCGGTATAATCGTTTCTTTACAAATTTTCAAAAGCCGAAATCCTAAGCAAATTCTTGTAAAATTTCAGATCTTGGTTCACAATAGTGTCAGAGATATGATCAGTGGAAATTAGGGTTTTTGAAAGATCCCTAATTTCATCTAAAAGTGGTGACCTTGGGAAAATCATCATAACTCTCTCTCTGAGCATCATATTGGAATTTGTAATAATTTTTAAAAATTACATGGAAATTAGTTTCCTGTTTATCAATTTCAAAGATGAAGGAGGAAACAGTGACATGTGGCACTCCATACAAATTTTCTCTACTGAACTAGTCCATAATTAGGTCATTGTGGGAGATTCGGCATAAATTTTCCTTGAAGCATCCAAATTCGGTCAGATCTATGTCATTCGAAAGAAGATGTAGAGGGCTACTACAATACTGAATTTTAGATATTGAGGATCCGAAATCACATATGTAATTGAGTTTCAATATCGAGCTCCTCAAAATCAAGAAAAAAGTGTGTATTGTTTTTTCAAATTGCATAACTCTTGTTTGAAAAATCAGTTTGAAGTGATTCGAAGGGCATATTGAAGCATAGATATTAGTATTGGGTTCGAAAAGCCCCTTAACAGGAATTCAACACCCATTTTTCGTTATAATAATCTACTGTGACTCCTGAATAGGAAGAACTGTAACATGATATATCAAAATTACAAGAGAAAGTGCACCGAATTTTGCTCTCACAAAGAGCATAAAAAAAATGAAATGGAGGTTTTGAAGAAAGGCATGGAAGCTAAGATGGATTTTTTGAAGAAATTCATGGAAGCTAAGAATGATGACATCGAAGCTAATATGGATGACATCGACGAAAAAATGAAAGACAACATGGAAGACATGAGGAATTATTTAAAAGAAGAAATGGAAGTTTTGAAGGAAGGTTTGACAAAGTTGATACAAGAAATTATTCCTAATGGAGAAAATATAGTAGAGGAAACTCATGATGAGAGGAAAATAAATTTTAATTGTGATTTCAGAAACTCTAATTTTGGATGGAAGACCCACCATATTCCAAAGATGGATATGAGGAAGTTTGATTGAAAGGATCCCGTAACATGGATACTATAGATGAAGAAATATTTTGATCTCCATAATGTGAAAAACACAAAAAAGGTACGCATTGCAACTTTACATTTAGAACAAAATACATTTGTATGGCATTGATGGCATTTCTCTCATAAAAAAATTATCACTTGGTCAATTTTTACAGAGGAAATGATAGCACTTTATGAGGATACAAAGAGAAACACCTTCTTTAGCCAATTGATAAATCTCAAACAAAAGGGTTAATGGTGGAGCACATTGAGGACTTCCAAAAATTGAATATAAGGGTAGCTGATACTCCATAGGAACACAGGATTGATGTATTCATAGGGACTTTAAACGATAAGATCCAACATGAGGTTTGACTTTGGGAACCTGATTCATTATAGAAGGAATTCAGCTTGGAAAGAAAAAATGAATGTAATATTATGGCGACAAGGAAGCCTACCACTCACATCAATAAAAATGGAAGTGTTGCTACTCCTACTTCCAAAACCTACAAGGTTGACACCACAAAAATTGGAAGAAAAAAGAGAAAAATGGATTTGCTACAGTTGTGATAGCAAACACACTAAAGGTCATAAGTGTGTTGATAAGAAATTATTTTACTTAGATTGTGAAGAGGAGGAATAAAATGAACAAGAAACTTCAAAAGAATAGGATATACACCAGGAACCAACCCTAGAGAAAGAAGAAATGAGTCCAACCATATCTTGTAATGCATGGGTAGGAATTACCACTCCTCAAACTCTCAATATAGAAGGAAATATCAAGAAAAAAAATTTAATAGTGTTGATTGACTCAGGTAGTACCCATAATTTTATTCATTGTAAGGTAGCCAAGGAATTGAATTTATTCTTATACCCAACACCACAATGTCAAGTGATGGTTGCAAATGGAGGAACTATAAATTGCTCTGGAAAATGCCATAATATCAAGCTAACCATGGGGGAATATGTATTGAATAGTCCAATTATTTCCATTCTAATGGGAGGCGTTGATGTTGTACTAGGATTACAATGGTAACAATCTTTGGGGATGGTAGCTTTTCATTTTCAATAATTTTCTTGAAATTTTTTTTTGGAAGGAAAGGAAGTTGAATTATGGGGTATCGCAAGGAATCTAGGAAATATAATAATCTCTAATGTCATGAAAAAGCTTCTGAAAAAATAACAATGAGGCATAATTGCACAATTATGCTCACTAGAAGTTCCAACATCAAAATCATTTATTTCTCTAGATCTCCAAAAATTCTTGGACAATCATTCGAAGGTGTTTGAAACTCCTTAAGTACTCCCACCTATTCATGATCATGATCATGTTATTCATTTGATTTGAGGAAGTGTTCCTCCAAACATCAAGCCTTATAGATATATGTATGTACATAAGAGAGAAATTGAATGTATGATTGCTGAAATGCTAGAGGCTGGTATAATTCAACTGAGCCAAATTTCTTTCTCTGCTCTAGTTGTATTAGTGCATACGAAGGATGGATCATAACACATCTTTCTGGATTATAGGGAGCACCATAATCTCACTATTAAAGATAAATTTCCCATTCCTATGATTGATGAATTTATTGGATGGGTTACATGTCAGATGAAGACTGGAAGAAACTGGATCGGAAGGAAAAGAGCACAATACGGTTGTGTGTCTCAAATTTAGTATTTTTGAATGTATGTAGGGAAGCTATGGTGAAGACCTTGTGGGACAAGCTAGGGAATTTGTACTAATCTAAGTCTCTGGTGAATAAATTGTTCATGCGTAAAAAGTTGTATAACCTAAGGATGAAGGATGGAGACTCGGTGACAAAGAATCTGAACGCCTTCAATACTATGGTAATTCAGTTGTCATATGTTGATATTAAAATCTCAAATGAAGATAAGTGCATCAGTTTATTGTGTTCTTTACCAGATTCGTGGGACAGTCTAGTTATTGCACTAGGTAGCAATACAACGACCTTGAATTTTGATGACATTATCTCAGCCTTGCTGTCATAGGAAATGAGATGGAGAAATATGGAGGGTCACAATGGAGATTCCTTATCTGTATGAGGAAGGTCCCAAAATAGAAACAAGAATAAGGTTTCGAGTGGGAGATCTAAATCTAGAGGGAGATCTAAATCTCCTAGAATGTTTGTAAAGGTGTGCTAGAAATGCGGAAAGGAAGAGCACTAAAAAAAGGACTACAGTTCTAAAGCTCCTGAGAAAGGAAAGGGATCTGATGATGCTCCTTCTATAGAGGCGAAAACCACCTCTAATGAAGGTGGGGATGTGTATTTTTCTTCTTCTTCAAATACACATGTAGATCATGATTCATGGTTGATTGACTCAGGTGCATCCTTTCACTTCAATCCTTATAGGGTGATCCGGATTTATGTAGGAACGCAACAGAATAAACATATCACCATAAATACAGAGATGCAGCGGAAATAACACTTCATTTCATTAATATCAAAGAACTGAAATTTGCTTACAGACAAAATGGAAATAAAACTAGCTAGGGCGCTGGTAGCTATCTCTGAGAAGAGATGTGGCGGCTACAAGCCTCTGAACTGAGTTACAATGAAGCTCGAGGGCTGTTATCATTTAGAAACGTGCCTCGAATAAAACGGCCAAACCTAACCCCTAGGAGATGAAGCGCCAAAACTATGGGCCCGTTTGGGTAAATTGGTGTTTCAACTTCCCGGGGCGTAACTTTGGCCTCACGATCTCCGTTTGACGCGTACCATGCCTCGTTAGAAAGATCTGTCAGGGGAGTAAAAATTTGAATGGGCAACATCGGTCCATGGACCCATGTTGCCCTCAGTTCCCAAAAACTTCGTTTAGGGCCTCAAAACGGCTCGGAAGTTTGAGACCATGCTAAAATAGTAAAGCGTACGGCCCGAAAAACTGAAAGAGACAATGGTGGGGGCCCAAGTGGAATAGGCGGGTGGCCACCAATATCCACCTGGATCATTCCTCCCCCTTAGGAAGCAATGGTCCCCATTGCGTTAAGTTCCTCCATGAGATGAGGAAATTTCTGCTGAACTTGGTCCCTGGTGAACCACTTTCCTTGGTGCAGGAGTTGGCCAGCTTTGACAACCCGATATAGTTGGATCTTCTGCTGGCGAGTGTTCTTGATTTGCATGTCTATGATGCAATCTGTGGTGGCCTGTTCCATGCGGTCTGGATTTAACTCAGTTGGTGTGAGTTGTTCTGCAATGTCCGAGGTGTCCAGTAGAGGTGGGAAGTAAGGACGAAGGCGATCCACATTGAAGACTGGGTGCAGACCAAGGAATGGTGGAATACTGAGCTCGAATGCATTGTTCCCTACAGCCTTGGTGATGGTGTACGGCACGTATCGGAGCGGGCGAAGCTTGCGGTGGGGTCCAGTGAGGCGCTCCTTCTGCAAATGTAGCCATACTTTGTCACCCACCTGGAAGTTGTGTGGCACCCGGTGTTGATCATGGCGTTGCTTGTACTTGGCATTAGCTCTGTCCAATATATCATGAACCTGTTGGCAGATGTGTTGAATGCACTCGATGAAGCTACTGGCTTTGTCAACTTCAGACTGGACATGAGCTGAATTGGCCTGAGCAGCTGCAAATGGCATGGCTACGTCAATGGGGCATAGTGGCTAGAATCCCAAGCCCACCTGAAAGGGGCTATGGCCAATTGAACTGTGGAGAGCCCGATTATAACTATGTTGTACATAAGGGAGGCTCTCGTCCCATGTGCGTGGATGCTTTGAATTGTACATGCGCAGAATGTGTACAATCATTCTGTTGACGACCTCTGTCTGGCCATCTGTTTGGGGATGGAAGGCTGTGGACTTGGTGAGCTTGGTATCCAACATCGACCAGAGGCTGGACCAAAATGTGCTGAGGAACCTGCTATCCCGATCTGATATGATAGACTGTGGGATCCCAAAGTGCACCCACACTCGTTCAAAGAAGAGTTTAGCAGTGGCTTCTGCTGTGATATTCTTCTTGGAGGCCGCCATAATGGCCATCTTCGAGAATCTGTCGACGACCACAAAAACACAGTCATTTCCCTGCTTAGTAGAAGGCAGGCCCGACATGTAATCCATGGAGATGGATTCCCAAAGTCGACTAGGGGTAGGTAGAGGAGTATATAGGCCTTGCTTCTTGATGGTCGGTTTGGCAATGGCACAAGCAGTGCAGGATCTGATGTGCTTCTCGACATCCTTTCGAAGGTTTGGCCAATAGAAATACTTCTGTAGTATTGCTACTGTTTTCTCGACCCCGAAATGCCCAGCGACTCGATTGTAGTGTGCTTCCCATATCATCTTGGCACGCTCGCTTGAAGGAACACAAAGGTGTCCCAGGTGACATAAAAGTGCATCTTGGAGGTGAAAATTTGGAACTTGCGTGCCCCCCAAGAGTGCCTTGTAAGTGTGGCCGAATTCTGGGTCACTCTCATAGAGAAGCGGCCAATCAGAAGTCTCGTGCCCACAAGAGTTGAGCACGATGGTGAGCGCCACGATCGGTGGTCGGCTGAGGCAGTCTGCAACATTATTGGTGCTACCCTTCTTGTACTTGATGTTCAAATGAAACTGTTGCAGATATGTGGACCACTTCTGATGGCGATCATTCTGCAACTTCCCTTGTGTCTGTATGAACTGCAGGGGCCGGTGGTCTGTGTGGATGATTGTTTCCTTCCCCAAAATGTAATGCTTCCATTGTCGAGAGGCTTGCACAATGGAATACATTTCTTTGTCATAGGTGGGATACTTGCGAACTGTCTCAGACAATGTCTCACTGTGATATGCCACTGGATGTCCCTGTTGAGTAAGAACTGCCCCAATAGCATAGTCGGAGGCATCTGTCTCGATCTAAAATGGTTGTTGCAAGTCTGGTAAAGTGAGCACTGGGGCAGAACAGAGGCGGTTTTTCAGTTCTGTGAACGCCTTCTGTTGAGGTTCCGACCAAAATTTTTTTTCTCTCACTCCTCCCTTGGTGACTTGACTCAAGGGCCAAGTGATATGAGAGAATCCCAACACGAACCTCCGATAGAAATTAGCAAGACCCAGAAAGCTGCGAAGCTCTGTTATAGTGGTTGGGGCTGGCCAATCCCGAATGACTTGGATCTTGGCTGGATCCACATGCACCCCCCTTTCATCAATTATGTATCCCAGATATTGAACCTGGGTCATGCCAAAAGTGCACTTCTCCAAATTGGCACACAACTTGTGTTGCCGCAGTGTTTGGAGGACTTGTCGGATATGGTGAAGGTGCTCTTCCCAAGTCTGGCTGAAGATCAGAATGTCATCCAAGTACACCACTACAAATGAGTTGGTGAATGGCCACAAGATGTCATCCATCATCCTCATGAAGGTTGTGGGAGCATTTGTCAACCCGAAAGGCATGACCGGCCATTCGAAAAGGCCTTCCTTGGCTTTGAAGGCAGTCTTCCACACATCAGAGGGTTCAATTGATACCTGGTGATACCCAGACTTCAGGTCGATCTTGCTGAAATATTTTGCACCTTTGAGTTGGTCCAGAAGGTCATCAATCCGTGGGATTGGGTACCTATTCCGGACAGTGAACTTGTTCAGCGCCCGATAGTCAATACAGAGTCTCCACGTCCCATCCTTCTTCTGTACCAACACGATCGGGCTCCCATAGGGCGATGAACTTGGTCTGATGTGACCTTTCTGCAACAGCTCCTGAATCTGCCTCTTGATTTCATCATTCTCCAGAACAGAGCGCCGATAGATTGGTCCATTGGGTAGCGGCGCACCTGGGGTCAGATCAATCGGGTGCTTGACCTGACAGTGCAGAGGAACCCCTGTGGGTGAGGTGAATATGTCTCTGTACTCCTCCACAACCTTATTCATTTGTTGTTGTTGTGCAGAGGAGCCCTGTCTGGAGGATGTGGCCACAGTCTTCTTCTTGCCCTGGGGGCGGATCATCACGAAAACGAATTTCCTGGTTTGGGAAATGAGCTTACTGCATTGTTTTGCAGTAACCAAAGAGATAGCAGCAGGAGGTGGTACCTCTGGTATCCTGTACAACTTATTTCCCAAAGTAACAATAACAGCACGAGGCCGAGACTCATACACAGCATGACGCTTCCACAAGTATGGTTGTCCTAATAATACATCAGAAACATCAATAGGAGCAACGTCACATAATACCTCATCCGTGAAGGGCTTGATGCTATAGGGGAGGCGACACTGCTGGCTGACGCGAAGATCTCGTCCTTGGTGAAGCCACCCGATGGTGTATGGATGTGGGTGAGCTGTGGTCGGCAAGCCCAACCGCTTCACGACGTCTGCTGAAATGAGGTTCTTTTGGCTCCCATTGTCGACAATGAACTGTACAGGGGAGCCCTTTACCCACATCTGGGAGTGGAAGAGGCGTTCCTCCTCCTCTGGATCTTCCGGTTCCTGCTTCTGGACCTTTGTAGTGGCAACAATGGCGTTGGGCTCCGCATCAATAATCTGTTTCCCTTTTTCATTCCCCTTTTCAGGTTCTGATTCGGAGTCGGAGCATGCATCTGACTCAGAAGCCCTCATCTCGGCCACTAGCGACTGCTTGGCCCGACACTCACTTGTGTTGTGAGTGGAGCTCTTATGGAACTCACACCACTTTTCCGTGTCCTTCTTTGGCTTTACGGTGTTGTTCTTGTCTTGTGGCTTTGATGGGTTGTCTTTAGCCGCCATGCTCTGTCCTTTGTTTTGCGGTTTGGAAGCACCTTTTCCTTGCTTTTGATTCGCGGATCCAAAGTCTCGCTTCTTCTGTTTGAATTTCTGCTCAATCTTGGCAGCATACCGGTATGCCGTACCAAGCGAGGAGATGTCGAGGAACTCCATTTCCTCCTGAATGTATCTGTGCAGACAACTGCGATACTTTAGCACCAAATGTTTCTCTGAATCTTTGATACCCAACTTTGTGCGCAGGGTATGGAACAGATTCGTCGGCTCATGCACATCTTGATCCCTTTGTTGTCGCAGTGTGGTCCATTGTATGTACTTGTCCTCATAGCTCCCCACGGGATAGTACTGTTCCTTGACGGCGTCTCGGAAAGAATTCCAAGTTGGTACGGCCGAGAACAGAGCGGGTTCTGTCTGGTCCTTGTTCTCACAGTAGGTTTCCCACCAGTCCTTAACATGGGGGTAGCTTTGAGGAGTGCAAAAATAATCTTCTCCCGGTCTGAAAAGTCATGAACAGAGAAATATCCTTCTAATAGATTCAACCATCTATCTATGACATCTGCGTCTATTTGACCCTCAAATATGGGAATGTCAAAATTTACTTGTACCTTAAAGGGAGTCGCAACTCCAGAGTGGCTACTGGATGCAGATGCGCCGCCGGTGGGCAGCCGTTGAAGGATCTGAACAAAGTTATCCATCATCGCGTTCCTTTGTTTTTCGAGGGCCTCCTCGAGCAATATTTTGATAGGATCTCATGCTCCCTCATCTTTCTTTTCGTCCCCCATGGGCATCCGTCGAGGTTTGCGAGGCTGATCTTGCAAAGGTTCCACCAGATCGAGCCCTAGCTCCTTATACCCCGACCTCGTTGGGGACATGCAAAGAAGGATCGAGAAAAAGCAGACCGCTCTAATACCACTGATCCAGATTTATGTAGGAACGCAACAGAATAAACATATCACCATAAATACAGAGATGCAGCGGAAATAAAACTAGCTAGGGCGCTGGTAGCTATCTCTGAGAAGAGATGTGGCGGCTACAGGCCTCTGAACTGTGTTACAATGAGGCTCGAGGGCCTATTTATCATTTAGAAACAATGGGAAATCTTAAACAGCCAAAACCCTAACCCTAGGAGATGAAGCGCCAAAACTATGGGCCCCGTTTGGGTAAATTGGTGTTTCAACTTCCCAGGGGCGTAACTTTGGCATACGATCTCCGTTTGACGCGTACCATACCTCGTTAGAAAGATCTATCCGAGGACTACAAATTTGGAACAGGAAACATCGGTCCATGGACCCATGTTGCCCTCCGTTTTCCCAAAAAACGTCGTTTAGGGCCTCAAAACGGCTCTGGAAGTTTAGGACCCGAAAAACTGCTAAAAATAGTAAACTGTGCCGAAACTGAAAAACTAAAATAGACAATGGTGGAGCCCCAAGTGGAATAGGCGGGTGACCACCAATATCCACCTGGATCATAGGGAGTATGAGAAATATGATGGCGGTGATGTCTTCTTAGGTGATGATAGGAAGGCCAGAATCCTCGGATGTGGAAAATTCAAGCTGAAGCTGCAAGGTGGAAGGATTAGAACACTTCCTAGTGTTCTGCACATTCCTACATTGGCCAAAAATCTGATTTATGTAAGCAAGATGGATGATGCAGGTGTAAAAACATTGTTTGAGAAATATTCTTGTAAGATGGTTCAGGGAGCACTGGTATTAATCCGGGGAGTTCGGATTGGAACTCTATACAAGCTTCAGGGCAGCACTATTATTGATCAGTGCAACAGTTCTGTGGTTCCCGAAAGTGGAGCAAAAATCCTAGCGGTCTCTGGAGAAAATACCATGCTATGGCATCAAAGGCTTGGACATATTGGAGAGAAGGGCCTTCAGATACTGCATGGAAATGGTATGGTAGAAGGTATGTCTAATAGCTCTCTGGATTTTTATTTCTATGAACATTGTGAATATGGGAAGCAAAATTGGGTGAGTTTTCCTTCTGGTGCTAAGAGGGAAAACAAGATATTAGAGCTTGTGCACAGTGATGTGTTTGGACCTGTGTCGGTTCCATCACTGGGTAAGTCTGTGTACTATGTTTCATTCATAAATGAAGTCTCATGGAATACATGGATATATTTCTTGAGGAAGAAATATGAATTATTTGACATATTTAAAGAATTTAAGGCTCTGGTGGAAAACGAGACAAAGAAGAAGATAAAGGTGCTGAGGAAAGATAATGGTGGAGAGTTCTGCAAGAAGGAATTTGAAGAGTTCTATAAGAAGTGTGGTATAGCATGGCAGAAGACTACTCCATACACACCTCAGAAAAATGGAGTTGCCGAAATAATGAACAGAACGCTGATGGAAAAGGAAAGAAGCATGCTCAGTGGTACCGGGTTAGGACAAGAATTCTGGGTAGAGGCAGTGGAGACTGCATGTTACTTGGTTAATAGATCACCTTCATCAGCGTTGGAGGGTAAGACTCCACATGAGGTATGGATTGGTAACCCTTTCTTTCACATCCGAGGGTATTTGGATGTGATGCATATGTACATGTTCCAAAGGAGAAAAGGAACAAGTTGGATAATAAATCTGAATGGTGCATATTTATTAGGTATAAGGATGGTTTAAAGGGTTACAAGCTTTGGAACCCAGAAACAAGGACGGTTGTGTACAGTCGAGATGTGGTGTTTAGAGAGGTGAAAGATGTTGTTAAACATGAAGTCCTACCAAAGGAACCTGAGAAGATAGAGTTTGAGCTAAAGGAGGATGAATCAGACTCTACAATAGAAGAAGACTCAGAAGAGGAAGAGCCTCAAACTTAAGCTATTAGAAGATCAGTTCGGGAAAGAAGAAAACTGTAAAGGTATAGTCCATCTGCTTTCTGTTCAAACTTTGCTTTAAGTATAATTAATGATGATCGCAGAACCGTTAAGGAGGCATTAGATTCAGAGGATGGAAAACTCTGGAAGGAGGCCATGGTTGATGAAATGGCATCCTTGCATAAAAATGAGGCATGGGATCTGGTGGAGTTGCCGGCTGGAAGGAAGCCCATCGGGAGCAAATGGTTGTTTAAGAAGAAGATGAATGTAGAAGGCAAGGTGGATAAATACAAAGCTCGGTTGGTAGAAAAAGGTTATTCCTAGGTGCCGGGAATTGATTTTGGTGATATTTTTTCTCTTGTTCCAAAAGTTACTTCTATTAGATTGCTTTTATCTATTGCTGCTGCATTTGATTTTGATGTAGAACAGATGGATAACATTTCTTCACAGGGATCTGGAAGAGGAGATCTACATGAAACAACCTAAAGGCTTTATGGTGAATGGGAAGAAAGAGTTGTTATGCAGGTTAAATAAGTCTCTATATGGGTTAAAAAACTCGCCAAGGATGTGGTATCAGAAATTTGATACCTATATATAGGGACTTGGCTTCACCAGAAGCAAGGAGGATCACTATGTTTATTTTAAATTAATTGGTGACCGTGTTATTTATTTGGTCTTGTATGTGGATGATATGTTGTTGATTGGAAATGACAAAGAAATTATCCAAGATTTGAAGACCCAACTGTTCTCCAAATGCAACATGAAGGATCTTGGTACTGCAAACAATATTTTCGGCATGGAAATTAAGAGAGATCGGGCAAAGAGGAGGCTCTGGTTAAACTAGAGGAAGTATGTCGAGACTATATTGAAGAGGTTCCATATGCATGATAGAAAATTGGTGAATGTTCCCATTCCTGTAGGTACAAAGTTGTCTGCTGAACAGTGTCCCAAGACACAAGAAGAAGAGGAGGATATGTCCCATGTCCCATATGAAAGTGCAATGGGTAGCCTGATGTATGAAATGGTATGTACTAGACCAGACATTGCACATGCAGTGGGAATATTGAGCAGGTTTATGTCAAACCCAGGGAAGGAGCATTAGACAATAGTGAAATGGGTTTTCAGATATTTGTGTGGAACTAGTGATTATGGCTGGTGCTACCAAGGAAGACCAGGATTGGAAAGGGTGTTGGACATTCGTGGTTTTGTTGATGTAGACTAGGCTAGAGATTTGGACCAAAGAAGATCTACAAGTGGGTATGTGTTTGGCCTATTCAGAGGTGCAGTCAGTTGGATGAGTAAAAGACAGTCTGTAGTGGCTCCTTCAACTACAGAGGCAGAATACATGGTAGCCACTCATGCAAGCAAGGAAGCGGTTTGGTTGCAGAGATTGTGTTCAAGTATGGGGTTGGTACAACAAGCTATAAGAATATAATGTGATAGCCAAAGTGCAATTTTCTTGGCTAATAACCCTTCTTATCATTAAAAGACAAAGAACAATTATGTTCAATATCACTTTGTGAGATATATGGTTGAAGTTAAAAGGGTGTTGCTGGTAAAGGTGGAAACTTTGAAGAATGTTGCAGATGCATTGAAAAATTCCGTGAGCACTCAGAATTTCTCTTGGTGTAGGGAAAAAATGGGTGTTGCAAAGCTGGGCTAATGACTCAACTCTCCTCTCACCCCCTGCAGAAAAAAAACAACAACTAGGAGAATGTTATGTTTTTGTTATATTCTTTCCATGATTAATCACGCGCGGGGGGGGTCACAGGGGGGGCGATAGCCCCCCCTATACATTGTGTTGGGCACAACATCGGGGGGGGGGGTCACAGGGGGGGCGGTAGCCCCCCCTATCGGGGTCTGGGGCAGCACCCTGAAATTTTTTTTTGGTCCTTATTTTCAGGTTGGCAGACCTACCCATGGTTTTGTGCATGGGTTTGCACATGGTTTTGGGGCATGATGGTTTTCGGCCCCTGGTATTTTGTAGATTCGGTAAAGGGAACTACGGTTATGTTCTAATCCAGGGTTAATGGATTAGGGTTTATGTATTCTTCGGCATGTATATATATGTGTTGTAACACTAAAAGGAATATAATGAAAAATAAAGATGGTCATCCTGATTTTGGATCCAGGGGAAAATATTTGTGTTTATCTGTTTTATTTTTTATGCTCTCGCTATCGTTTATTTTCTGTTTTAAGATTCATTAGTAGATAATTTCTGTACAGGGTTACAACCTACAGAATAGGCCTAATCTACTTTGTATAAATTCATGTCCTAAGTGTTTTTTATTCTTCCATAATCACATATTTACATCCTAGGGGTCTTGATTCACACTTAAGAGTAAAAAACCAAGCTTTGGGAGAAAATTTTGTCAAGTTTACATGTGCTACAAGATTGCTATAGAAAGTTCTCGTTTTTTCTATAGGAAGTTAGTTTTTTGAGATAACTCACCAAATGGAAAAGTAAATAAAATTCAAATGGGATGGGACAAATTTTTTTATTAATTCTGATGTCTTAGGCCTCCATCCCAAGTGAAATTAATCCAAAATACCCCTAGTCACATGTGCTAAAAAATAACAGAAAATTACTACTCTAAAATCTAAAAACTCAAGAACTAGTGAGCTATTTAATCTATCAAATACCTAACATAATCAAGTGAAAATGCAATGGCATAATTTTTTTTATTAACTTTAATATTATTATGATATCATCCAAGTGTAATCAAGTCAAATTAAGCTCATTAACCCATTCTAAAAAATAGCAGAAATTTACTACTATTTTGCTACAAGGCATTTCCAGAAATCTTATATTCATGAACTAGTAACCAAATCCAAGTAGCTTAATGATGAAGATGACCTTCCAAAGTTATCCTTAGGATTAATAATACAGGTGAATATGTAAAATTCCTACAAAAGAAGTCACTTCAATCATCTAACTCAATCCTACAACAAGAAAAGAAACAATACTAAATACATAAATATGAAAAAAAAAGAGATGCATGTGAATAAGAAGTGAAAAAAACATAAATAAATTTTGCAAGAGGGATTTGAGGCTCTTGGGATGGCCAAGACCAAGGAGAATCAAATTCCTATGGAAGAAAGCTAGCCTTAGAAGCTAAAAATGGCAAAAAAATTGATTATTGAATCAATCCAAGTACATCCCTGCAAGAGAAGAAAGTGAAGGTGCTAAACAACAAGTTTTCTCCACAATAAGACTAAGAAATACATGACCCTAGAGGAAATTTGAATTTTTACTGATACATAATGATGAGGAAGCATTATCTTTAAAAGGAGGAACGTTCCCCTCTAAAATACCTAAAATAGTGGATCTAGTTCCTGACACTAGGAGTTTTCATTAAATGACAAGGAACACATTCATATATTTTCTCAATCATCGGAGTTCCATAATATCTCAATAATTTCATCATAAATTTTTCATGATTTTCTCAATCATCGGAGTTCCATAATATCTCAATAATCTCATCGTAATTTTTTCATTTATTCTCCAATATTGATCCCCATGTAGTAGGGAGCAAGTCCTTAAATTATCTCCTTCTCCAAATCTTTGTAATGTGCCCAATATTCTCACAATATTCTACAAAAATAAATAATATTAGGAAAAAATATCAAATTATATCTAAATCTCGATAATGAACAAATTAAAGCTAAATATATGTCATCTACTACAAAATATAGAGGTTTAATTTGTTGAAGGATGGTCATATGGGCCTTAATTTATGTATAATTTAGAGGCCCATCAGATGGATCGTTGCGCAGGTACTCTCCCCAGTCATAACATTTCTAGGAAGGTAAAAGTGATAAATCATTCAAAATTTCCTGATGATACGATGCTCATGGTGGGAAATTCCAGAATAATAGCCTCTAAATTGAAAATATTTTTGGACTCCTATCTGGAGTTATCGGGAGGACAAGTAAAGAAAAGGAAAATTTGTATATATGGATGGAATTTCATAGAAGAAGATCTATAGGAGATCGTTGAAATATTTGGTTTCACAATACAGGTACAATGGAGATACTTTAGTTATCTTGGTTTTCCTATATTTGTCGACAACTCACACAATGAGGACTGGTACAAAATAATTTAAAAATTCCAAAATAAAATAACAGGATTGGGGAATTACTTGTTAAATTTTTCTGGGAAAGTAATATTGATAAAGGTGGTCCTCGCATCTCTTCATATCTTCCTTTTCTCAAGGATTTTAGCTCCTAAAGGAATCTTAAATCAAATGAGTATTATGATTCAAAAAAATTCTTTGGGAGGGGGGTAGAAATAATGAAAAGAAGTTTGATCTAGTTAGTTGGAATATAGTCAGATTACTAAAGGAACTGGGGGGGTTGGGAATCATTGAACCATTAATGGTCAACATCTCTTTGGGACCAAAGTTGATACAAAAATTACTATCAATGAAAAAAGGGTGGTGGAAAGAAATTTTTACACAAAAATACTTCCATAAATCGCATCTAGAAAGATTAAAAGAGGTGTGATGGATTCGGGGAGGAACATAAATATGGTGGCTTTGTAAGATATCATCTTCATTAATCATAGACAATTTGGGTTGGAAAGCAAGAAATGGAAACCAAATAAATTTATGGATGGAAAAATATATTCTGAACTCTATATTTTCCTCTAAAAATTATCTCCTCTTATTGAATGGATGAAAGACAATGGGATCAAGAAATTGAGGGATATCTCGGAATGGCATGACTTCAAAAATTGGAAAGGATGGGTTTTGTCACAGAATCCCTCTAGATCTATAGGAATCCTAGAAGAATTTTATGCCTTTCTTGAAGGGCTCGCTTCAGTATATGTGGAAGAAAAAAATGTAAGATCATGGACAACCTCCAAAGAAGAAATATACATATTCAAGTATGGATACAAGTTTTCATTAAGAATCATCTCATATCTTAGACATGCTAAGCTTTGGAAGGATATATGGGATAGTGTAGTCATTTCAAAGGTTAAATCATTTTGCTGGACCCTTGCACATGGAAGCATTCTCACTGTTGAAATTTTAAGGCATAGAAATATTGAAGGGCCCTTGAGAAGTTCTCTTTGCAAACAGGATGAAGAATCTATTAACCATATTTTATTCCATTGTCATTTCACCACTTCAGTCTGGAGATGTGCCTTAGAGTCGGTTGTGATAATCATAGTGATTCCATCTAGCTAGGAGTAGTTGTTTAATAAATGGACCTATCAAGGTTCAATGGAGGGAAATATCATAAAAAGGGTATTTCATGCCTTCCCATGTTCATATGCTAGAGCATTTAGATCTCCAGAAATCATAGTATATTTGAAGGAATCGTCCCTTCAATCTCCATGGTGGAAAATAAATATTTCTCTTTTCTCTATGAATATTTGTTGGAAAAGGGAATTCCAAATTTAGTTTCAGAAGAGTTTGTAGAAAATTAAAGGAGTTGGATAGGAATAGGGGATACTTTTTATCATGCGAGAAGCTTCAACCCTCGTCCTCAGATGAGGAAGGTAATGCATCTCAATTTCAGTCACGAAGAATCTGATCGATGGAAAGAACCACAAGAGGAGGCTATTGTGATGTTTGATGGAGAAACTAAAGGAAATCCAGGGGATGCAGGAGTGGGAGGGGTAGTTTTTTTCTTCGGAAAGCAAACTAAAACAAAATACTCATGGGGATTAGGAATAGAAAAAAGCAACAAAGATGAATTGCTAGCGATGAAGAAAGGTTTGGATCTAGCTGTCTTTGGGGATAAAAAACATCAAAGTGATCAAAGACTCTATATTAGCCTTAAGGATGTTCTCTCCTAATGTTGCAAACACATAGGAGAAAAAATAAAATCTTGTATTAAGAATCAAATTTCAATTAAAAAATTCTGAAAAAATATGAATTGTTGCACATTATTCTTTACCTTAATTCCACGACTGACAGTTTGGAAAATTGTGGTCTTCACTTGGGTGCCGGTGAGTGCCAGATAGATCGAGGGGAAATGATCCTCAACCCTATCGCATAAGAATATTTCATACAGAGAATTAAATAATTCCTTCAATCACCTAGAGGGTTGGAAGATGTGTGAACTCAAGGAAACGTTGTTGGACAGATGGTGGAAAGGATGTATGATATTAATGCATGGAGTTCATGTACCTCCCTAGGACATTTATTTTCTTTCTTACATAAGGTTTTGTTTATTTTCATACCGAGAGAAGTTCCTCATCCTTTCAATAAGGAAATAAGCCTACAGATAACGTAGGTAATCTAATGGTGAAGTAATGGCCACCATATAGATCTCCAGGGAATTGGCTGTACGGGTGGTTTGACAGATCCATCGGTTTGAAAATTTATTTAATGGGCCTTCAAATTGAGGATCCGGAGGTGATTATGGCATGAGTAAAAATGAAGGAAGAGACGAGAAATTTGGTCTATAAATGGATGCATCCCCTTTTAGATTCCATTGTTGTGGAAATTAGAGAGCATGGGTGTGAACATAGCATATTTTGGGAGGATATCATGATGGGGTCATAGAAATATCAAGGTGTGAAGCCATCGATGGAGGACTTAGCTAGGTGGAAGAGGGATACTGAGTTCCTGTTCAAGTTGCTCACAGGTAGGATGGACCTTTTTACTCACCATGTCGAGCTCCTAGATAAAGACCGCACACCGAATTTTGAGTGAATCAATGCCAAGTTCAAAAGTGTGGAAGCCATGTTGGAGAGGCAAATTGTGAATATGGAGACGAAATTTTTGTCCTCCAACTCGGACATATTAAGCTATAGAATTTTTAGCAAGATGGAAGAGATCATAGTTGGGTTTCCTGAAGAGTTCGTTGTACAATTGTAGTTTCGAGATGAAGAAGGAGATGCAAGTACAAGACTAAGCGGGTAGGAGAAGGAGCAATGCAAGGATGTCGAGTAGTTCAATTCATTTTAATTTTTATCAAATGTTATGTCACTTTGGGTTTATATTAGGTATTTTTTACAGAAATTAAGCGAATTATCAGTGTTTTGTAATAGTGGTCAAGACATGTAGAAAAAATAAACAAGTACTATTCATGTATTGGGATATGGATATCAACTGATGCCAATTTTGTTGAAGTTTTGTATATACATTTTTGGTCGCATAATTCCGGACTTTTAATATATTAAAGTACCCATTCTATATATATATATATATATATATATATATATAATTTTTAATTGTTTATATAATGTTTTTTTTTATCCCTTTGAATTTCCCCTTTAACAACTTCATTGGTTTTATTATTAGTTTATTATTAATTTTTTAATTAATTTATTTTCATTAATAGTATTATTCAAATAAAAAAGAATTATTTTCATATTTTTAATTAATTAAAATTTTCTTTATGCCCCTCTAACAACTTCATTGAATTTTTATTATTATGTATTTTTTTTTTTTTTTTTTCTGAAGTTGGACTAATTCTATTAAGCAAAAATATGTTACAGGATGGTGATACAATCAAGAGAGACAAAAAACTGGCAACCGGCAATGATAGGACTATCAACCTCGGTTCCGGAGGAGAGAAAATAGAAAAGTACTACAACCAAGGACTGGAAAGCTAAAATATTGATCTCTACCCGGAATGGGTAGAGGTCTCAACACGAAGCTTTTTCCCTTTCCTGTTTTTAACTTTGACCCATCCATCTAGGGGCGAATGAGCAACAATAACTTGAAGACTGGGGTTCTCCGAGGGGGGCCCCTCCTTTTCTGAGTCAGAGGAGGAGGTCAAATGAGCACGTTTCTGGGCAATGGCGATGTCTGAGGAGTGAGCCGGACCATCGTTGGAAGGAACCCCAGCTGGAGGGGCATGATCCAAATCTGCATCGCTGGCATCATCTTCAGAGCAAGAGGATTCAGAATCCACGGCAGGAGGTGGAGAGCAAGGAGCCCATCGTTTGGATTTGTGCTTGGAGAGGTTCTCCTTTTTCTTTTTTGCCGGAATAGAAGGGCAGGTGGACTGCAGATGCCCTGTTTGGTGGCAGTGGCGACAGCGGAACGCTGTATTTTCGTAGTCCAATGTCTGGGTCCAGACCAAGTCGTTTATTTTGAGAATGATTTGGTCTGGAAGTCCCTTGCTTAAGTCCACCCCCACACATACTCTGGCATATGTGTAGAGACCTACTCTTTCCCTCCTGTAATCTCCCGTAATGAAACTGCCCAAGGTGTTGCCTATAGCTTTATAGACTGCAACATGCCATAAGTGGACAGGCAGGTTTGGAAGTCTGATCCATACAGGTGTCCTGGTGATGACTGCGGTTTCCGGATCAAAATCTGGAAACCAAGGCGTTAAGAAGAGCCCTGCAGTTCCCAGGAACCAAGGGCCTTCTTCTAAAGCCTTTTCATAATGCTTACTTTCATCAAAGAGAACAATGAAATATCCTTTTGAACAGAAACTGACCTTACAATGATGTGTCCAGTTTGCATGAACCCAAGCATAAAGGTCCTGAGATCGCGGCCACAGTCCGTTGAATCTGCAAATGATGGCTCTTTCTGCATATTCTTGAAGTTGATTTACAGGATCAACATGGGAAATTTCGACAGAGGGAACTTCCTCAGTTTTGTTAACCAAAAAAAACTTGGATTTAAGGGCTTCCGAGGGTTTGGGGATCTCGGAATGTACTGCATCTTTGTAAGAGAAGGGAGGAGCTGAGGACGATTGTCCCGCAGCACCCCCTCTCAAACGTAGGGTTAACACCAAAGAGCTGTTCCTGTTAATGCTGTAAGAAGAGAAGGGTAGAATATCTTCAAGTTGCTTCTCTTGAAAGAGAAGTCGCTGAAGGCCCGAAGGGATCCCAATCCGCCGTTCAAGAACCAGCTTGAGATCCAGCACCAAATCGGTGGAACAGACCCAAAGCAGGATGGTGTTGCCTGTTGGTTGAGAGATTTGGATCTGAAAGGATTCAAAAAGGTTCCTTGACACAGAGTTAGGATTGCTAGTGCTACCAAGAGCATGTTTACCATGGCTTTGATGGGGAGGAACTTTCCCCTACAAATAGAAACAGTCATTGTTGGGCTGAAACAGAACCGAGACAGAGGACTGGGAAGTAGGGTGATTGAAGAGCCAGTCGGTCTTTCCCTGCCTGAAGACACGATCTCTGCAATCTTTAAGATTCTGTAGCTGCCGTCTTTTTTTCCTGCAAGTAGCTTATGCCAAGTCAGATCTGCAAAGCAGGACCTGAGCGCAGCAGATGATGCAGGACAGAGGACCTGCGAGGTCCAAAGCGGCATGAGAGCCTTCAGAGTAGGGAAAGCTGTGGCTGGCTTCTTAGCTGGGCGAGGAGCCAAAATTTCCCATCTTCCTGCGCTAAAACCAGTCAAATCTCTACCTCCATTACGACTCTCAGCACCAGAGCCCCAATAGTACGCTGGAAGTAGAAGGAAACGCATGCAAAGAGGCAGGGTGCACGGCCCCTTGTCGCCCAATAACCCACAGCCAGTATACAATGAATGATTACTGGGAGTGACGACATCCCAGAAGGCCACAAGCCCGCAGGGGCTATCGGCCCTCGCAATAATCTTGCCATCCAGGGGCAGCAAACAAGCGATTGGTGCAGAAATAGCGTAAAAAAAAACTAAAGTTACCAGATGCGGGTGCGAGGAAACTAGAACAGTCCAAGATTCATGCCCATAGCTGGCAATGGAAGGTTGGGGATCTCTGGTGGAGGGCGCCGACAAAACCAGTTCCCAAGCTCCGCACCAGTCCAAAGCAAGTCCAGAGTTCGGAGGCTGCCCACTCATGGAGTCGATAGCCATGGAATCTGGAGTACCAGACCCTTCCAGAGCGCGCCCAGGAGGATCCGCCGCCGCGCGGCCAGAAGGCCCAAAGCTGTAAAACCTGCAAGACCTAGCGCTACTGCTTTCCATGATCCATAACCAAAAAATCCTGTGAGCAACCAAAGCCATTATTATGTATTTATTATTATTTTCTATTTTTTAATATATTTTTCAAATCTAAATTTCATTTTTTGTATTTTTTATTAATTAAAAAATAATATCCCCTTTGACATTTCCTTTAATGACTTCATTATAATTCTTATTATTTTTTTGAGGATAATTAACTTCTTATTTATTTAAGGTTCACCAACACTTTCATGTTATCATTCCATGTTCTCCGGTCCCCCATGATGGGTGTTGTGTCCACCCAAAACATTGGATAGGATATTAATCATATATAGAGTTCCATCAAAAAATATTCTCACATTATTTACTTAAAAATGAATTTATTCAAATATCATTTATGACTTCATAAAATTTACACATTTTCCTCATTCCGCTATAATATTTTATTCATAAATTACATTAACTTTCTTATGAATTATTTTAAATATAATATCAACTACATAAAAATTATATAGCTTCCAACATGAGAACCATAGGAAACTATTCATGGCATCATGTATTTTTCTGTTCTAAAAATTAAAAATTAAAAATAACATGGGTATGAGAGTCTCAAAGGGAAGTTTATATATGTATCGAATTTTCAATTATTTTTCAATTATTTTCAACTTTATAATAATCTTTCCAACCTCCAATTATCCCTTTATCTATACTATAATTCCAATTGGGCATCAGATTGATATGATTTTTTAGATAATTTTATGAAGAAACTTCCTTGACGCTGTTATTTTCATACACAAATATAATTTCTATCTTTTTGGACTTCAATATCATGAATTTAATTTTATTTATATTGACACTCATATCCATCCAGGAATAGAAATAATGGAGGATTCTTAATTTCCTTTCAAGCAGATTAGTACTACTATTGAAAATAATAACACCAGCATAAAGAAGTATAATGATAACTATACTAGTCAAAGATGGGTCAACGTAAAGTGCTTCTTCCAAACAATCCTCTAACAAAAAATGGTAGGGAAAGTTGACACCCTCTATATAATTTCTTCCACCAGTCTTCAATGGTCCTAAACTTGGTAATATTGTCCTCATGAGATCCTATCATTATAAACCTCAATTCAAAATAATTATTTATCCTTTCCAACATCATCCAAAAGTTTGTAGTAGAAACGTTGTCAAAAACATCTTTAAAGTTAATGAAAAGACACAAGACATGAACTTTATTAGTAAGAAAACCCTTGGCAATGAAGCTAAGACTAACAATGTGGTTCATATGAATATCTTCTAAACTCAACTTGACTTTTAATTCCTTTTTCATGACTTTCTTTCCATAGGCTAACCTTATTTTCCAACATAGTTATAGAAAACTTGGCTAAATGGGCTAATCATAATGGTCCTATAATTAGAGGGAATACTTTTATACTCACTTATAAATTCCATCTTAGTTTAATTGAATTTCCTTAAACTTTCATATATGTAAGTCCGTTCCCTCCCCCCCCCCCACACACACATATGGGAGGAAGATAAAAGGATGTGTAACTTTGACTAAAATATTGTAAAGTCGACATTAACAACATAGGGCTTTGAGGATTTCAATTTAATGGTCAATAATTATTAGATGCATGGTAGGGATTTTAATCCCAAAATATATTTTAGAATATTCATTCACATATAAAAAACCACCACCTAATATATTATATTAGCATATTATTAGTAGTATTCATAGATCAAATATTGAAAGTAGTTGTTACTTTTTTTCTCATTTCAGTTAAATTGATTAGTTAAAAAAAAATGTGATAACATGAGTTATTATTTTTGACCATATGATATTAGTAATCATGATATTGTAATAGAACCTCCTCATAGATTAAAAATGTCCAATGATAAAGTGGATGTGAGTCTCCAATATTACAACTAGCAATTGCAC
>CM076572.1:819264043-819373351 GCA_034641835.2 Pinus albicaulis | reverse complement strand
TTAATATATCTAAATTTAGCTACTGAAGCAAATGAGCAAAACTGAAATACATAAAGCAATACTGAAATTAAACAGAAACTAAGAAAAACAAATTAGCAGCAGAACAATGTTAATTCCATGTCATTAGTCAAAAAGCTATGAAAATGCCCGAGCTGCCTATCTATAACCTGAAACAAGAACACTGATCAGTGATTAATAACATAAAACATGAAAGACAAAAGTGAAATGGAAAGCATGCAAGATTATAAACAGAAATGAAGCATATATACCATGAAAGATGCAATGTATAAACATGTGAATGGATTATGGCACAATGAGCTTTAAGGAAATAAAACAAGAACTATACAATAATGCACAGAACCTTGGCAAGTGCAGGGGCCCTCTACACCAGCCTTGGCAACAATCTTCAAGTACGAATTACGTTTGGAAACAGTCTTCTTATATTAAAATTCAATCATAATAGAAAGGTGATATTACGGCACAAGTGCAGCGTAATTACATTACATAGCAGACTAATAAAAGATAACAGAGACTAATCGAGACTAATCCCATATGCGTATGCAAACGTGTTATTTATAACAAAAGAAACATAACTAATTCCTAAAGTTTATGCTGATGGAGAACACGTAGACCATTACGTCCACGGATCTAGGATCATGGTCGTATTGAAAAGTAAATCTATGAGGATTGGATGTTTGAATTCGGCTAAGGAGCCATGTACAGATGTTGATTTATCCTCCGCAATTCAGAAACGACAATATAAACCTTCACGTGACACGAAACAGAGTCCTGTCACTGTGAGACTCTACGGTTGACTTCCATTTGGACGCCTTTGACCGCAGCCTCTTTAGATGGATTTGCTCGAGCCAATAGGACACGATCCATGTCCACATCATTTCAGACTTGCCCATGTGGCTCGTTTCTCCTGAAGACACCTGTAACATAGAGTTTCACAAAATGGCTGCGGAAAGTTGCAGCAGCTGCGGAAAGTGGCAAGATTCCGCAGCTAAATGAAAAAAATCTAAATCAAACAGCAGACACAAAAATATAGTTAAAAACCATGTTAGATGCTCTTTTTCAATTAATATACAATGATATTGACAACTTGGGAGGTTCAGGTGAGTGAAAAAGGTATAGAAAAGTGTATGGAAAAGATGCAGATTTGAGACTCAACATACCCCCACTGTGAAGGTGTTTCATGTCCTCATGCAACCAAAATTTTGATATTCTTTCCTTAGTTCATATGCCTTGACACTTCAGCCAGCACATCCAATCCTCTCCTCCTCTTCCTTGGTGCCGCCAACATTCTGGGTTTCTTCATTAAGCACCTAAATTTGATATTAACTAGTGCTCTGCTTAACTTCTGGCATTTCCTTTTCAATTTCTTGTTCTTCTTCTGCCATATTCCTAGATGTAGCATGGTATTATCATGAATGATTTTGTCTAATTTGCCTTGTTCCTTCAATGTCTCATTTTCATTTTTGATGTGTCTATTTAAAAGCTCTAGCTCAAAGACTTCCTGTTTTAGTGATTGGACTAAATCATCCTGTACTGTATGAGGCTGAATGGACGAAGTACTGGGACCTGTAGCTACTTTTTCCAAAGATTCTATATAGTCATATACTTCTTGCTGCTTGGGGTCTATTTCAGGTGTCATTTTTATTGGGATGTCCCCAAAATGCCGTGAAGGAAAGTTATCTTCAAAATCTGGCTGAGAAGGGCTCACATCAACATCTTGCTGAGAATGGGATGGACTATGTTCAATGTCTGACTGAGAATGAAATGAACCAGGTTCACTAACTGACTGAGATGGACTATGGTCAGCTGGAGACTGTTCAGATGTTTCCTCTCCCAAATCAATGAAATGAGGACCCTTCATTTGCTTTTTCCTCAATTTCCCCTTAAGTCTGCTGCTTCTTCTCACACGTTGTGGTACATTATCCTTTTGTTTTTGTTTTCCTTTCTCTGTCTTCTTGGCCATAGATGACTGTTTTTGAAGATAAACTAATCTTTCAGATAACACTTGATGATCTTCTTCTTCGGAAGAAGGGTTTTGATGTATAGCCTCAATAGTTTTTCTCTCTTTTGGTGTTATTGGCTTCTTACCCTTGATTTCTTTCTTCTTCCTCTTTGACAGTCTCTCTTCCGTATCAGCTCTTTCAATTGTAGTAGTAGGAGTATTTTGAATTTCATCAATTGTTCTTTTTCTCCTACTTCTTCTTGCTGTGCTACCTTCAGGAATTTCTTGAGTAGGAGTAATTTGGGTTTCATCATTTATTATTTTTCTTCTACTCCTTCTTGTTGTACTACCTTCAGGAATTTCTTGAGGTTCCTCAAAGAAATTTCTAATCAGAAATTGTTCCCATGTGTCTTTCTTCTCCTTTAACTCTTTTTCAATCAAAATTTTTACAAGACCGTGGTGATATAGATGTGGTTCTACATCTCCTAAATGCTTTTGAACAGTCACAGACATTTTCTTCAAGCTATTTAATAGAAAATATGGGAGATTGAGAGCTTGATTATCTAGAAAATTCATCAGCAACCTGGTATGGTACATATACATGGACCCAAAACGGCCTTCACAGGTAATGAATTTTTGAACAACTAGCAGCAAAGTAGCCCATTCCTCTTTTAATGCATGAACAGGAATTCCTCTTTTAAAAATAGTTATGTCCATACCTTGGTTTCGTAAGATTGTTCTCCAGGCTTCATCACTGATGCTTTTATTCTTAAACCAATGCTCACCCTCTTGAAGAAGTTCCGTGGCAGATGCTATAGATGCTTCATTGACCGCAAACTTAAGGTCTCCAATCTCTACTTCCAAGCCATTAAACGACCTTGCGAATGCTTTTGTCACTTCTTTATGATAGCCTCTGAATTTTTGGATAAACCGCAGCCACTTTGCTTTCTTCAATATATCCCTTACTTGCGGATATCCCTCCATGAACTTAGGTCCTTCCGGTTCTGCCATTAGCAATTTACCCATTCTTCTTTCTGCTCTTCACAAATTTGCCTGCGTGAGGGTTCAAATGGAAATAGAACGGATGAATGCACAGAGATGAGCACAATGACTGTGGGTAGATATCAGAGAGTGGGTATACAGACTATAGCGTAATAGAGAACGAAATGGAGTGAGACAGAACAGAGAGGGGTTTTCGTAAGCACGACAGAGATACGGCTGTGAGATTAACAGAGTATAACACATCCGGCAGTGTTTTGAAATTTGGTGGCTGCGAAATAAATGTGAGCACGTTTAAACAACGGCTATGGATTTATGCGGCTGTAAGAGTCCGTGGTCAAATCAATTACGTCTCATTGTCACCGGTGGAATATAGGAATATGAGTGAAGATCGGGGGTTTAATTATAAAATCGTTTGAGAATGAATGCGGGAGGATCATATGGAGATCGTGAAAGGGTTACGGAAGTTGTCAATATAATCATTGCACATAATGGATGGAGCTTATGGTTTAGAACTATATAAAAATGTGTTTTTCAATGCTATTTGAAATGAATTTTACTCATACCTTGGAATCTTTTGCCTTTTTCCTTGGTCTTCAACTAGTTGCTCTTTATTGGTGTCTTGAATGCTCCATGTCTTCATTTTTTATCCTCTCACCTGCATTTTATTTCATGATTATGGAAATAACATCTGGCTGTACATTCTTTTGAAAACAGAGTAGTAGCTGCGGAATCTGCTTCTGGCTGCGGAAACTGGAGTCAGCTGCGGAAACAGATGTCAGCTGCGGAAACTGACACAACTATTATTTTGGTGAATGAACATGAACGGATGACAAATGACTAGATGGAAATGGTTATGAAAAATAATTTTATTGATGAAATGGAATGAAACAGATAAAATGAAGTGGAATGGAGTGAAATGAAGTGAAATGAAATGGAATGAAGTGGAATGGAATGGAGTGGGTGGTCACAAAACTTGTGAAATGAAAGAGAGATTTTGTTTTTTTTGGAAAATATAGAGTGTCAGGTGTTCCTGATTTTCACCCTATATTTTCTGTATAAGACTGCCAATCAGTGATTGGTTTTCAGGCTTATACAATTTTTATTTTATTTTATTTTATTATTATTATTTTTTTAAACTGAAAAGAACAAAAGCTAGGCTGGTGGAGAAGAAGAATTCTTCTGTACCAGCCTGATTGCAGAATTCTCTTGAAACACTTTGACAAAATCCTCTTTTGAGAGTGGCTTATGATAAACTTTCAATCTGTGGCCATTCATAATAAGAGGAGTTTGAAACTCATCAATGGTCTTGATTCTTACCGCTCCATTGCTAAAGATCTTGTCAATCTCATATGGCCCAAGCCAATGAGTCTGAAATTTTCCTTGAAAATCTTTAAACTTGGAATCAAATAAAAATTCCCAATCTCCTTCTTGAAACTTCTTCTCTTTGATGTACTTGTCATGCCATTTAGCTCTTTGATATTGAACTAGATCAGTTCTTAAAATTGCTTCTTGTCTGATCTCATCTAGCTCATTCAATTGCTCCATTCTATGCTTTTGGGCTTCTGATAAGTCCATCCCCAACTGAACTGCTATCTTGAAGGTCTTGACTTGAAACTCAATGGGGAGCAAGACTTCTTTCCCATAAACAAGTTCATAGGGAGAATGTCCTGTTGTATTTCTCCATGTAGTTCTGTAGGCCCACAAGGCTTCAGGAAGCCTTTCTGCCCAATCTCTTCTATGTAGATGAACAGTTTTGGTGATGATACTTTCAAGAACTTTGTTTGTGGACTCCACTTGACCATTTGCTTGCAGATGGTAAGGAGTAGATCTTCTGTGCTTGATTTTGTATTCTTCCATCAACTTCTCCACCAAATTGGATGTGAATTGGCTCCCCTGATTTGTCACAATTTTTCTTGGAACACCAAAGCGAGTAAAAATATCCTCATAAAGAAAATGAAAAACTGAATTTTCAGTAGCAGATACTAATGCTTTGGCTTCTACCCATTTAGTAACATAATCAGTACAAACCAATATATACTTCTTTTGCTTAGATGGTGGATTAATAGGTCCAATGAAATCTAAAGCCCATTTTTCAAAGGGTTCAATGAGTACCCGTGTTTGCAATGGCATTTCATTTGAAAGGGTAGGTTTCCCTACTCTTTGGCAGCTGTCACACCTTTTGACATATTGTTTTGCATCTTTGAAGAGGGAAGGCCAATACTATCCTAAAGAGAGGATTTTATAAGCCGTCCTTTTGTCTGCAAAGTGTCCGCCGCATGGTTCATCATGACATGCCTTAAGAATATCAGGCATTTCATCTTCCCTGACACATCTTCTGATCACAAGATCTGGCCCTGTTTTAAACAATTCGTTAGAAATCCATGAATATTTTGAACTCTCCCGAATAATTTTTCGTTTTTCACTTGGAAATAAATGTGAAGGTAGTTTCCCTGTAACCAAATAGTTAGCAATATCTGCATACCAAGGAGTCTTAATAGTTACTGCAAACAAGTATTCATCAGGAAACTTATCCTCTACAGGAGAATCTTCTTTAGTATTCTGAATCCTAGACAAGAAATCAGCTACTGTATTTTGTTTTCCTGGTCTATCCAACACAGTAATATTGAATTCTTGCAAAATTAAGTGCCATCTTGTCACTCTGCCATTAGTAATAGGTTTGTTCATTAAATATATAATTGTAGAATGGTCAGTATGAATAAAAGTTTCATCGCCTGTTATGTAATGTCTAAACTTATTAATTGCATGAACAACAACTAAAAACTCTTTTTCAGTCACAGTATAATTCAACTCTGTGGGAGTCAAATTTTTACTGGTATAATAAATGGCATAAGGAACTAAATCTTTTTGACCCAACACAGCTCTTAGAGCTGTATCTGAAGCATCCGTAGAAATATGGAAAGGGAGTTTCCAATTTGGTCCTCTCAAGATAGGTGCTTCAGATATTCTTGTTTTCAAAGTTTCAAAAGCTGATTGACAATCAGGATCCCATTTAAATTCACAGTCTTTTGTAAGCAACTTGAAGAGTGGAGATGCTATTTTAGTGAAGTTTTCTATAAATCTTCTATAGTAACCTGTAAATCCTAGAAAACTTCTAACATCTCTTTGACAATTTGGAATAGGTAACTTGGAGATGACTTCAACTTTTGATCTATCAACCTTAATCCCATCTCCCGAAATATGATGTCCTAAAACAATCCCTTCAGTAAACATCATAAAGCATTTTTCATGGCTTAATGAAAGGTTTGTTTCTTTACATCTTATAAAAACTTTTTCCAAATTTTCTAATGCCTCTTCAAATGAATTACCATAAACTGTAAAATCATCCATATAAACCTCTACACAATCATGGATTAGATCAGAAAAAATTCCTAGTACTGCTCTTTGGAATGTTGCTGGTGCATTACATAACCCAAAAGGAAGCACTCGGTAGGCAAAAGTTCCTCATGGACAAGTAAATGTGGTCTTATCTTGATCTTCAGGTGCTACCTGAATTTGATTATAGCCACTAAAACCATCCAAAAATGAAAAGTACTTTTTACCTGCTAATGTGTCTAATACCTGATCAATAAAAGGCAAAGGAAAGTGATCCTTCAAATTTGCTTTGTTCAATTCCATGTAATCAATGCATACCCTCCATTTACCATTCTTTTTAGGTACTATAACCAAAGGAGAAACCCATCGGCTATCTGAAATTGGATAAATGAAGTTTACATTGAGAAGTTTTTGGAGCTCTTCTTTCACTATCTCCCTAAGATTTGGATTCATCCTCTTTTGAGGTTGTCTGATTGGTCTACTGTTTTCCTCAATATAGATATGATGGATGCAAGTCTTAGGATCAATACCTTTCATGTCAGTATACTCCCATGCAAATGCAGTAGAATGTTTTTGCAAGATTTTGGTTAGTTCTTCTTGTTGTGACTTTTCCAAATGTTTGTTGATATTCACTGTTTTTCCTGGAAAAATCTCAATAGTAGAACTACCAAACTCTTCCATAGAGTAAAGAGACATTTGTCTTGATGATAAATATTCTATGTCAGATTCCAACCGAAATTGTGTGGGGTCATATTCTGAAGATGTCTCAAAATTTTCTAATGTGTTCAGAATTTGACTATCCTCACTGATTTCAGAAATGGTAAAGACAGGTTGTATAGTGTCCTCATCATCAACCCATTCATTGTCTCCTACTTCCGTGATTGCTCTTGCTGGAGGATACAAATTAAATTTCTTTGTCGAATTACCATTAGAAATGTACATGTCCCCAGATCTACAACTAATAAAAGCATCAGCTGTGGCTAGCCAAGGTCTTCCTAAAATAAGTGGATGCCCTCCTAGATTACTCTTGGGAGTCAAAATCATAAAATCTACCGGATATTCCCAAGAATCTAAGGAGACTGAAATATCTTCTAATACACCATCTGGTTTAATAATGGATCGATCTGCAAGTTGCAGTAAAGTAGGTGTAAAAAGAAGGTTAGGAAGTTTTAGCTGGTCCATAGTCTGTCTACTCATAATGTTGATAGCAGCCCCTAAGTCAATCAATGTGTTTGGTATTTCTATCCCATTTATATGTGTCTTGACAATTGGACTTCCTGGATCTACATACTTCTGCATGGTAATTTTTCCCATCATAATATCTGCAATCTTTCCTACCATGTGGATTCTTCTTGTGTCTTTTAGTTTCCTTCCTGGTCTTTTGAAACTCAACTCCTTTATTGTTTTTGCTAGAATAGGAATCTCTCGAATGGCTTGTAGCAAGGGAATCTTGATACAAACATTCTTAAATTCATCTAGAAAGTCATAGTTAGGCAACAAGATTTGTTTTTCCACCCCCTTGTCAATTTGTAGTCTTTCAGGAAAAGGAGGTGTAGATAAAGATGCAGGTTGCTCAACTATAGGAGTTGTGGGGGTTAACTTTTCTTTTTCTTTTTGAATGCTTGAATTTTGAAGAGATGCTTCCTCAGAACCCTTATTAACTTGAAGAGAATCCTCTTCAGAGGTATCTTGCTCTTGAATATCTAAAGAAGGTTTTTCTAAAACTCTACCAGATCTGAGTTGTACATCGTTGAGAGGAACAATCATATAGGTAGGAAATTGTTGTCCTTCTACCATGTAAGTATTCTGAGGATTCTTATTGTTAGGATTTGGCAATGGCTGAGCTGGAAGTTGATTTGTCTTTTGTTGGTATGGGAGCATGAGTTGAGGATTTTGATTTTGTTGAGAAGGTTGTTTTTGTGGAAATGGCAATGAAAGTTGTGGATTTGGGTTTGGAAGTTGTGGAGCTTGTTGATTTTGAAAAGATGGAGGATATTGATAAAATTGAGCAAATCTCCCATAAGGATTTTGCATCCCTTGTACCCATGGCTGATATTGATTTTGATGTTGGGGCCAAGGTTGTTGCCAAGGATTCCAATTTGGTGGGGTTTGAAAATTCATAGGGTTGT
Organism: Pinus albicaulis; assembly: GCA_034641835.2. Taxonomy (NCBI): domain Eukaryota; kingdom Viridiplantae; phylum Streptophyta; class Pinopsida; order Pinales; family Pinaceae; genus Pinus; species Pinus albicaulis. Next base: position 819,364,927 of record CM076572.1, on the reverse strand, counting down.
TAAACCCTTGAGTTTGTTGTCCCTGCCAAGGTCTTCTTGCAACAAAACAGAGAGATTCTACCGAATTTGGGTCTTCTTGAAAGACAGCTTTGAGTCCAGGAATTGAAGGACAATCCTTGATCTCATGATTCTCTGAGCAAATCATACATGTTTCTACAACTTTTGCATCCAAGGGACATTCCCTTAAAGCATGTTTCTTCCTACATTTCGGACAAAAGATGGCTAAAGCGTCTGTTTCTGCTTTCTGCTTGTTTTGGATTTTAAGGGTGTCTAGTTGTTCACTAAGGCTCCCTAAGATATCAGTTTTGAATTCATCAAGCATGTTACCAATCTCTACCCTACTTACTGATCCAGTTGCAGATTTGTTAGCCCTAATAAGAGAAGGATCCCTAGGCCCTTTTCCTGTTTTAGATTTTCCTCTTGAGAAATGGACACATAGTTCTGTTATGTCACGAAGTGGAAGTTGAGAAATGTCTCCTTTCCCCATCATGTTTAAAATATCTATCCATTCATCTCTAATGGCTTTTAATATGAGGGTTTTCAAGGTTTCATCATCTAAGTTGCTCATCTTTGCTCTTTTTAAGTTGTATTGAAATCTTTCAAGTAAATCTTCCAAATTTTCATCTTCTTTTTGCATCATTTTGAATACCCCATCCTTGTGATTGGTGGGCATACAATAGTCCAAGTATCTATCCAAAAATGTTTGTTTCATATCATTCCAAGTCCTAATAGATTGAGTGGCTAATCCCATGAACCATTTCAAAGCAGCTCCCTTCAATGTTGAAGGAAACAGTTTGAGTTTTTGAGAGTCTTCCATATAGTCATAGGTTCAGCACATGACTTCAAACTCAAACAGAAATGTTTCAGGATCCTCACTTCGCAATCCATAAAAGTTAGGGAGAACAGATGGTGAGATATTTTTCATCGTTGTATGAGTTTCCTCATCAACTATAGGGAATCCAAACAAGTTGTCTCCTTCCCTATTTCTTCCATTATCTCCTTCACCATTGTTGTCTCCATTGTTTCCTCCTCTTCTACCTCTACCTCTACCTCCATCTATTACTTCCTCTGCCATGATAGTTTCTTTAGAGTCCTTAAAGTCCTCTAGTTATTCTATCAAGGGAGGATGAGAGAGAGTCTCTTTGTTTTCTAAATGGGATTTAGTAGGTGGTATAGGAGAATCCTCTAATTCAGCTGTTCCTTGAATTCCAAAAATATTAAGGCTAGGGGTAGATGGTGGTGAATCTGGTCTATGCCTTAAAGAAGATGGAGTTGTGAAAATTGAACTCTTGGCTTTTTGTCTATGCCTTGAAGAAGATGGAGTTGTGAAAATCGAACTCTTGGCTTTAGCTATAAACCTTCCCCTAGAATCTCTTGCTCTATGCATGTCATTTTTTTATTTTTTTTAAAGTTGGGCTAATAATTCTCTTTCTGATCTTCCAGGTCACACTAGGTGCAAGAAGAGAGCATACTTAAGAAATTACTGAACCAATAACTCTCTTTTCTGATCCTCCAGATCACACTAGGTGCAAGAACAGAGCATACTTAAGAAATTACTGAACCAATAACTCTCTTTTTTGATCCTCCAGATCACACTAGGTGCAAGAGGAGAGCATACTTCAAGAAGTTATCAAGTTTTCCCTTCTTTTATGATTTTGTTTTTTTTTTATAAGAAATTGGCTACCTAGTTACACTTCCCCGGCAACGGCGCCAAAATGTTTGGTCAATTTAGTGTGTCCTAAATTGATACATTAATTTATCAATCTGGGATTTGTAAGCTGATGAAGTGTGGCACACTATATGTGCAAGATAACCTATTTCTTAACTTTTTGTCGTTTTTGGTTTTCTAAGGTGGGATGGAAATTCTAAAATAAAAACAAGTATGGTTATGTTTGTTCAAGGAAATGATATCCTCTATAATGATTTACCAACTTGAAACTTAAAAAAGAATTTGAAACTTACAATGACAAAACTTGAAAGGAAATGAAAATGTGCTGCTGAAATGAAAAGGTGATGCTAGTCTAATAAATCAAAACAGTAAACTATTGAGCATGAAAACCAAACTATTCTTGCTACTGTCTAAACACAAAAGAAACTATGCTTAAAGAAATCCAAAATTGCAACAAAGTAAATCTAAATCAGATTACATCAACTTGTCTTCTGATCCCTCATCATTAGTCCAGCTATGATTTTCGGAAGTAACCATAAACAACTTGAGTAACTGATATCTAACTTACAGAAAGTAAACTAATATCAAACCATACATTCATAATTCAATCCCTCACCATCAGTCCAGCTGTGGCTTTCGGAGGTAACTGAAGATGTCATGCACAATTTAATATTTCTAAATTTGCAGAAAGGAAACTAATATCAAACTACACATTTCATAATACAATCCCTCACCATCAGTCCAGCTGTGGCTTTCGGAGGCAACTGAAGATGTTATGAGCAGTTTAATATATCTAAATTCGCAGAAAGGAAACTAATACTAAACTACACATTTCATAATACAATCCCTCACCATCAGTCCAGCTGTGGCTTTCGGAGGCAACTGAAGATGTTATGAGCAGTTTAATATATCTAAATTTAACTACTGAAGCAAATGAGCAAAACTGAATTAAACAAAGCAATACTGAAATTAAACAGAAACTAAGAAAAACAAATTAGCAACAGAACAATGTTAATTCCATGTCATTAGTCAAAAAGTTATGCAAATGCCCGGGCTGCCTATTTATAACCTGAAACAAGAACACTGATTAGTGATTAATAACATAAAACATGAAAGACAGAAGTAAAATGGAAAGCATGCAAGATTATAAATAGAAATGAAGCATATATACCATGAAAGATGCAATGTGTAAACATGTGAATGGATTATGGCACAATGAGCTTTAAGGAAATAAAACAAGAACTATACAATAATGCACAGAACCTTGGCAAGTGCAGGGGCCCTCTATACCAGCCTTGGCAACAATCTTCAAGTACGAATTACGTTTGGAAACAGTCTTCTTATATTAAAATGTAGTCATAATAGAAAGGTGATATTACGGCACAAGTGCAACGTAATTACATTACAGAGCAGACTAATAAAAGATAACAGAGACTAATCGAGACTAATCCCATATGTGTATGCAAATGCGTTATTTATAACAAAAGAAACATAACTGATTCCTAAAGTTTATGCTGATGGAGAACACGTAGACCATTACGTCCACAGATCTAGGATCATGGCCGTATTGAAAAGTAAATCTATGAGGAGTGGATTTTTGAATTCGGCTATGGAGCCATGTACAGATGTTGATTTGTCCTCCGCAATTCAGAAACGGCCATATGAACCTTCACGTGACACGAAAAAAAGTCCTGTCACCGTGAGACTCTACGGTTGACTTCCATTTGGACACCTTTGACCGCAGCTTCTTTAGATGAGTTTGCTCGAGCCAATAGGACACGAACCATGTCCACATCATTTCTGACTTGCCCATGTGGCTCATTTTTCCTGTAGACACCTGTAACATAGAGTTTCACAAAATGGCGGCGGAAAGTTGCAGCAGCTGCGGAAAGTGGCAAGATTCCGCAGCTAAATGAACAAAATCTAAATCAAACAGCAGACACAAAAATATTATTAAAAACCATGTTAGATGCTCTTTTGCAATTAATATACAATGATATTGACAATTTGGGAGGTTCAGGTGAGTGAAAAAGGTATAGAAAAGTGTATGGAAAAGATGAAAATTTGAGACTCAACACCCTACATTTGACTTGGATTATGAGCTGAGGAATATTTGCATTAAATTGAACTTTGTTTTAGGTTCTTAAATATATTCCCATATACGCCAAGACTGTTTGGGAAATCTTCATCAAGAATCTAGGTAGGAAGAGAACAAAACCTCACACTATCCAGTTTGTTGGAAAGGCAGTCAAGTTGATGATAGGGTGTGTTCTTGTTGAAAAGTATATGGAAGCTAGAAACCTAATTGGCTTTTTCCATATTGGTGGAATTCTTGTCCCCAACATTTTTATTGACCTAGGAGTGTCCATCAACATGATGACCTGGAAAAACATGGAGAATATTGAGTTAAGTCACCTTTTCTCTACGCCTATTGTCTTATAGCTTGCAAACAGATCAAAAATCAAGCCAGAAGGTATCTTGGATGATATGATCATCTCCATCAATACATGGTAATGTCCCACGGATATTATAGTCCTTAAGCCTAAAAATCCTATAGGCAGAGATCCATTGTTATTCGGATGAAAATGGCTCACCGCAACTGATGCTTATATTTATTACCACTCTGGTAACATGTTTATTACACATGGATAATTGAGAAAGAAGGTCACCCTTTATACTCTTGCCAAATCCATTCATGATCTACGTGATACACTGTGGCTAGATGAGAGTACTAGTGATGAGAAGAGCTAGTCCATTTCCATTATAGATCATATTTTTTTAGTATACATAATGTACTAAGGAAATTCAAATTCACAAAATTTCTTGTTAACCTGGATACTTTACAAAACTATGCATTATTTCATCTCATTTTTAGCCTAGGTTTTAAAGAGAGTTGTCACCCTCAAAACCCACCACCATTATAATGATTATCGACTTCCATGAATACTCACAAGCCCAACTTTTCACTTATTGAGGTGAGTCTAGGTAAATCCCTATATATTAACCCACAACTCAAACCATATCAACAAGAGCAACTAGTAAAAATGTTGTGAGATCATCTTGGTGCATTTGCCTTGAGCTGTGAGGACATGAGAGGCATACCTCCTGAGACTTGTACTCACCACAATTATTTTCAGGAGAGGGCCATACCTGTCTAACATCCCCAACGACAAATGAACCCCGTGCTTTGGGACATTATAAAGGAAGAGATTCAGAAACTCCTGGATGTCAGTTTTATCTAGCCTATTTCCAATAATCGATGGGTCTCCCCATTGGTATTAGTTCCAGAGGAAGATGGGATATTCCTGATTTTTGTGGACTACAGAGAATTAAATAAATTCACCCTGAAATATGACTTACCTCTCTCGTTTATTGATCACGTACTTGATACCCTCATGAGTAAAAATTACTTCCCATTTCTTGATGGATTTAGTTGTTATAACCAAATACAGATTGTACCTAAGGATCAGGACAAGACTTTCTTCACTTGTTCGTGGGGAAAATTCTCTCTGGGTGCTCCCCTTCGAGCCGTGTAACACCCCTGGAACCTTTTAGTGGAAAATCCTAGCCATATGTTTTGATCTTGAGTGTGTTGAGGAGTATGTGGATGATTTTTTCGTATATGGTGAAACTTTTTAGGATGTAGAAAATCCAAGTGGATTCAACTGATCTTGTAATGTACTAAAAGAAAACACTGAATCAATTATACAAATTGCAGAAACTAATTACGATTGCACATTCACATAAACAAAGAAAAAATTTCAATCGAACAACACAAATATGTATCTAGGGAAAGCCTCAACGAAAAAACATGTTATCTGTATATTGCATAAAGTCAAGAACATGAAACAATACAATGTTATTTCTCTTCTTAAGGAACCTCTGCACTTTTTTTATTGTCTCACTCTGATCTGAGCAGGTTTGGTCCAATAATAAACCAATTCCTTTCCCTTTTCTGACCAATCTGTCTAATGCATTCTTATAGGAATTGTCCCATTAATAAGGAAATTCCCACTAATTGATTGCGCAATACATCCAAGGCGTCCTGATGACCTCATGGATGACCTGTACAATTTTCTAATTATACAACTGATAGTCTACTTCCCTTTAAACCCAATCTCAAATGGGTCTTCCTTAGAAATGACTTGCAACAACTATTTATAGAAAATTATTACTTATCTTATTGATCACTGCATGTGAATTAAATTAGATTTAATTCACTGGACCTATCACTAGCTCATCTCTCAGTTAGAACTAGTTAAACTAATTTTAACTCAAATAATTGAGTTAACTAATTGAAACTCAAAATAAACTCAACTAAGGCTCCTAAAAAGTAGGATACACCCTACATGCCTCTAGTTTGACCACCAACTCAAATTGAACGAGATAACTAAGTCTTCCTGACTTAGTTAACTCATACAAGTTGTCATGTGATGTGGATTTGCAAATTAATTCTAATTTAATTAAGGTAAAATTAAATTAAAATCCTTCTGGGTGCCATTTTAAATATTTCTTGTTGCCCTTTTCAACACTCCCTCTCAACAAGAAAGGAATTCAACTCTATCTTGATTTGGTACCTTTGGAATGTTTTGCACACAACATTTCACTCTAGTGTTGTTGCTACTGCAACTTCTGAAACTGAAAAGCATCCAAATTGAATTAGTATGATGTATCTGTCACCAAAGCCTCTGACTGCTACTAGCTACTGCACCATCAACTGAAAAGTTTTTGTTTTTGTTGACTCTACATTGTGCCATCTACACTACTTCCAAGTCTACTCTGCACTCCCCAATATTTGATTGTTGCTAATATATGCATATGTCATTCTGACATCTAACAACATCAACCACCACTAATCCATCCTGCTACTTTGTACTGTGGGCTCCTGTAGATAATGATCCATGAGATAAGACATCTCAATGGACCCTGCCCAAATTTCTGCACTCTTTGGACTATGACATCACATTGCCCCACCTCTCACCTGGAGGTATGGCTGCATGTGCTCCCTTTTCCCACTTGGCTTGAAATTCCCCCCTATTAGAGGTCTCTACTTGAGTGGACACCTCCACTCAGTCTCCTCTTTGCTTCTCTAATTGTGGCTGCTCCACAAATTTCTGAGGATGTTTATGAGGATGCACGTTGAGAGGTAATTCATGCTCCCTCTCAACCTCCAAGTCTCTAACATTTTCCTTGCTCCTCAAGGATTTGCATGCATCTTCGACCTCAAGAATATACAGGTTCTTGACTCGCACATTGATCTGTTTCATTTGTCTCGTGGTGTTGTGTCTAAGGAAAACCTTTCCTGTGCTAAATATCACGTCTAGGCACTCTGGAAACTCATATATACGTTGTAATTGTCTTGTTGTCACACAATTTTATGAAAAAATATATTATTTTAAATCGGAAATATCTCCCTCATCCAAACTCTGATTTGACCGAATTTTTTATTGAATTTTGGAAATTTCTTGCAAGAAATCCATGTCTCCTATTTGTTTTTGAAAATTTTGCACAAATTTTTTTAGATCTGCTCTACAAACTCCCCACCCAAAAAAATCATGCTCTGATACCATGTAGAAAATCCACATAGATTCAATTGACCTTGTAATGTACTAAAACAAAATAATGAATCAATTCTACAAATTTCAGAAACAAATTACAATTGCACAATCACATGAACAAGTAAAAGAAAGAATTTCAATCGAACAACACAAAAATGTATTTGGGGAAAGCCTCAGATAAAACCCCATTATCTGTATATTGCATAAAGTCAAGAACATGAAACAATACAATGTTATTTCTCTTCCTAAGAAACCTTTGCACTCTTCTGACTATCTCACTCTGATCTGAGTAGGTTTGGTCCAATAATTAACCAATTCCTTGCCCTATTTGGCCAGTCTGGCTTACACATTCCTGGAGGGATTATGTCCCTATTAATAAGGAAATTGAAATTTTCCACTAATTGATTTCGCAATACATCCAAGGCATCCTAATGACCTCATGCATGATCTGTACAATTTTCTAATTATAGAACTGATAGTCTACTTCCCTTTAACTCCAATCTCAACTTGGCCTTCCTTAGAACTGACATGCAACAACTATTTTTAGAAAACTATAAGTTATCTGATTGATCACTGCATGTGAATCAAATCATATTTGATTCACTGGACCTTTCACTAGTTCATCTCTCAGTTAGAACTAGTTAAACTAATTTTAACTCAAATAATTGAGTTAACTAATCACAACTCAAAAAAAACTCAACCAGGGCTCCTAAAAAGTAGAAGACACCCTATATGCCTCTAGTTTGACCCCCAACTCGAATTGAATGAGATAAATAAGTCGTCCTAACTCGGTTAACTCATACAAGTTGTCATGTGATGTGGAATTACAATTTGCTTCAAATTTAATTAAGGGAAAATTAAACTAGAATCCTTATGGGTGCCATTTTCAATATTTCTTGTTGCCATTTTCACCATAGGAATCCCTCGAGAATTTGAAGAAAGTATTGATCAGGTGCCATGAGTACTATGGAATACATATTGGTGCCAAGAGTATTTGATAGGTTATAATTTTTCTTCCATGGTCTCCTGATGAGTATTACAGGTACATAGTGAAGTTTGTTAAGGCTCAGATAATAGATGGAAGTAGTGGAAGAACAAAGCAAATATTTTGACAAGAGCAATCTCCCAGAGTCAATGATTTGTGTTGAAAGATATTATGGGATCCAAGCCTAGAGGGAGTAGGTAGATCAGATAGATTGATACTATGGAATATAGATTGGTACTATGGAATACAAATTGGAGTTGCCTGCATCTTCCCGAATACACCTAGTTTTCCATGTTTCGTGCTTAAAGAAGATTATCAGAGACAAGCTCCCAGTTCAAACAGTATTTTTAGAACTTGACAAAGAAGAAAAAACCATATTAGATCCAGAAGGATTCATAGAAACAAGAACCCAAAAACTATGGAATTGATCAATTTCATAGTATCTCATTAAGTGGAAGAACTTACTCGTTGAAGATTATATATGGGAGGATGAGAATTTTATACAGAAGCATCCAAAAATACTCAAGCATTTAATACAACACTTTTTTGAAGGAGAGGGCCATGTTAGGTCCCTATAATACTAGTGTAGTCCCCTTATTGTTATTGTTGTACCCATGTAGACCCCATATTGTTACTGTTGTGCCCCATAGAAGCCCACTATTGTTATTTTTGTGTCCTTACATTATTATTTTTATGCAGGCTCTTATTACATTGTGACCCCTTAGACTCCTATATATACCAAGGAGGTCTTGTTACTTGTATCATCAAATAATTTTTCATTTATGTGATGTAAAGGAGGTTTCCCCCTTGAAGAGGTTAATTTTCAAGTCATTGATCTATCTTTTCTTCTACTTTGTGAGACTTCTTCATTAGGAGAGAAATATGACAAACCCACATCCAACTTGGTTACTGCTTCATATTACTAGTAGTGATATTCTAGCAACCATGTATTCTCAATTAAACATTGATCTTGACCGTTTCAACGCAAGTAGCCTATACTTCATCATAATAAGGACACATCATGTTTTGCACATGACTCAGTTTTCTCAAGATGATTTTGGTCTCCAAGCTTAAAGAAGGAATCGACCTCTTTTTTAGTATGATCTTGTTATAAGTGAAGGTAATATCTAAACGAACTTCCTTCATCAAAGTGTGGTTTCTTCAAAATCATTACAATGGTCATTTTTCCTTCTTGTCTTGATGTGCAAGGTATAGATTCACAACTCTACGAAGCCGAATATGATTCTCAACTCTATAAGAAGGGTATGAAACTTTTGGGCTTCCTAAAATCATTTGTACCATCGGAGATTAGGTTGATGGTATTTGACCTTAAAATAAGGCTTTGATCTTTAGCTCAAATATAGAGTAGACTTGACCTTTAAAACATTTTTCGTCTTCAAGAATAGTACAAGCTCTAGAATATAACTTGAAATAGATTGGCTTCTTTCAAGGTTGCTCTTTCACCCATGCTTTGATCTCATGTTAATTTTTCATAGGATCTTCTAAATTGATAATTACTTCTTATGAATTCTTTCAGTTACTCTTTTCTTGCATTCATATTTATCATAAAGAAATTACACAAAAGATCTCAACAATATAAACTAAATTTCAGTAGGATCATAAAGAGAAAACCAAACAATAACACAAACATTTACCCTTGGAGAAGTCACATAGGGGAAAAGCCCAACAACCTTTTCCTTATTGAGTTCAACAAGAGACACACCTAGATATTCTATTCAATGTCCAGGTCAAACTGACTAGTGAAGAAGACTTGGTCAAACCTGGTCCAACTACCTCCTAGCTGAGACAAACAACTACCCAAGAACCTCAACCTGATTTGATATGTAGGGATGAATTGCAACCTACTTCTGCTTCCTGGAAACTCAGTCTTACTACTTTGACATACCTCTAAAATTCAATCTTTTTGTTCCACAAGTGCAGGGACAATAACAAAGAGAATACCACACATGTGGAGCAAATGAGAGGGAGAGATCTTCATACTTCTTCGTCCTCTTAGTCTCTTTCCTTTTTGCTTGGATGAACAAAGATATATTCTTATGTGATCCGAATTGTGCCAAAAAGAAGAGGTCAAATGCTTTATATACACATTTTTGGCTAGACTAATAAGTGCCTCTTTGACTAGACTAACTTGACTATAAGGAAACTAAAAATATTAATTATAAAAACCAATCATAACTACAACATTCAACAAAAATAATTATTTGCATAATTAGTTATCACCTGCATCTCTTTATTAAAATTTGGCCGGCTTTAAAAAGAGATCTAAAATGGCAAAGAATTAATAACTACAACATTCAACTAGAGTAATTGTTTGCATAAATTTTTATCAGCTACATCTCTTTATTAAAATTTGGCGGGCTTAAAAGGAGATTTAAAGTGGCAAAGAATTAAAAGTTGGTGGGCTTAAAGGGGAGATCTAAAGCCAATAAATTTATGAGAAACGCTAAATCTGAGAGTAAAGATCTGGTCGAGGTTGGAATTACCTTTTGGAAGTGGCTAAAAGTCAAAAAGCGTAAAGGTATCTCGTGGAGAATCCATGGAATCCCCATCGGGGCCGGAATTTCTTTTAAAAAGGGGTAAAAGCAAAGTTGGTTAGTACATTTAAAGGTAAATCCAAGTAAAGCTGCCAAAACAAATGATGGAAGTGGGTAAAGTTGAGTTTGGTATTGCATTTAAAAACAATCTCAGTGTGAGCTAAAACAATGAATTATAATATCATTAATTAGAAAGTAATATGAATAAAATAGATAATCATGGAATAGGAATATATGGTAATAAAAAAATTTATTATAACAAAAGAATTATTAAAAAAATAGTGTTATTATTTTTGAATTTTAGAGAGTGTAGGGAAATTAGATTAAGCATAAAAAGAAAATTAAGAAACTATGAGATGCAACATAGATGGTGAGTTTTATTGAAGTATTTTTTTGAGAAGTTGGTTGGTTTAAAAATTTTGGGCTAAAAATATTTAGCTATAGTTAGTGTGACATACTTAAGATAAAATTTGGTGTAACATATTTAAGATACAATTTTATGTGATTTCAACCATTGTTTTAAATATAAACTTTTTCTCAAAAAATTAATAAAAAAATATTAAATATAAGAAGAAAAAAATAAATTGAGTTTTTTTTTTTTTTTTTCAATTTAATTATTAAACTATATTAAATTTACAAACCAAGTAACTTGTTATATGAAAAATCTATTAATTATTAATAAATACCAAGGAAAACCATATTTTGGGAAATTTTAAAAGAGGAAATTAATTGAAGATCTAAAAGTCATTTCTCATCATTAAATGGTTACTTTATTATTTAAATTTTTATTTTAAGATATTATTTTGTTTTTATATTTAAATATTTTATATTTTTTTATTAGAAATTATAAACTTTTAATTTTATACTAATATAGCTAATAGAGATAGTTAAATTAGTCATTACAACATTATAAATTATCGTGTAAATCTTGAAATTCAAGGGAGTTTATATATATATGATTTGAAATTTGTGCTTGTTTTATGAACTTTAATAATTAGTTATATGACATTCTCCAAAAATAATTAATTGGGAAAATTGTTTAATCGTTTGAATTTGAGTAAATAAAAGTTTTTTTTTTTTTTAATAAAACAATAAGAGTATAGATTCATTTTAACTTTAGATCTATCATAAATAGAGAGGGGTTATTTTTTAATTTTTTTTTAAATACAAATCTTTTTTTGAGTGCATAACATGAAGAAAAGTTTACATTTCTAAATATTGGATCCCTTTTCACATTTGATATATCTAGAATTAAAGTGAATCTATGTTGGTTCTTTATAATATTATTTATATTACATATAAATTTAACATATCTATATACAAAGTTAACACCCTCATTATTATATATATATATATATGTGGATGGTATTATTTTAATATGTTTTATAATTTGTTATAGTTTATTTTTATAATATGATATGCATAGATTATATGTACATATATAGAGATTATTGTAAGTATTGAGTATTTATTGGGGCTAATGGTTAGTTTTAATTAAAAGCATTATAAAACATGAATAACTCCACTATTACTTTGCTTACTCAGTTCATTCTTGATATTACAACCGACTATGAAGGATATGTGATATGTGATAAAATTATTTCACTCTGCCTCTAATCCATGAATATAAATATAAAATATAAAATATATGTAAAATCACATAATTTTATGTCAACAAAGATAAAAATAATCAAAATTAAAAATATTCTTATATTTTCACTTTTTAGGGTGAAAATGATTTATAATTAGTATACTTTTTAAAAATATTTCAATACAAGACTTTAATAAACTAATTGAATATGCATATTAAGTAATTTATTTCAATATCAAACTTCATATGTATGTATATAAAGAGAATCAGATTTCCCTTTGGACACATCATTGGTTTTCCTTGGGAGGTCGGTATATTTTAATTCAATCAGTCTTACAACAATTTTCGGTGTATAGGATGCATCTATTCTAGCTTCCTCCAAATGTTATTACTAGCAATTGCACCACATGTTGCAAAGGAAATGTCGTAAGGTTGTGGTATAGGAAATAATAACATATAAGAAAGAAGAGGTAGTAGGAATTTTCTTGGCTCCAATTAATCCTCCAGAATAAGGGGTGGAGAAATATGTTTACTGGAACTCAAATCAAAATTTCCATATTGGGTAATTGATGTAGAACAACTTCTTTGTTATTAATTGCATGTAAGATGTGTTTTTTCATAATGGATGAGATGTTTTGGCCAAAGTACTCAAGACCTCTATATGACGAAATCTGCATGTTTATTTTTTTTTAATTTTTTTTTCTGCATGAAGTATGCACTTGGTTTTTATGACCAAGTTGGGCAGACTTCACCTTTCCACGAAATTATTTGCTTCTATCACATTCGTAATGTTGAATTCCTCTGATACTACTCCTAGAACTTTGACTCTGCTCTACAACTAGAATTATTTAATGGAATAAAAATTTATCACTATGAGATGTTGTACTTCATAAGAGACTACCAAGAAGCTTAAGTATGGTAAATCCACCTTCACCTCTCATTTGAACATAGAGCATAGAGTTATCTTAATTGTCAATTTTATGGATAAGAGCCATTTCGGCACTTTTTAACCCTTGGGGATGATTAATTAATCTCAGTTCAGATAATTTACATTAATAAATTATCTACAATCATATTTCCATAATTCCTCTTTGAATGACCAATATTCCACTTCTTTAGAACTTTTCACCTCAGTCAGAATAACAAACATCATGAAGACCCAAAAGTAAGAAGAAAAAATCAGCTCATAATCAGGGGATCTAGCGACTTCTTTAAGGATCATAATTCAAGACTTTAGTGCCTTTTAAAGATCATTTATTTTCCCATCAAATAAAAAGAAACAATAAAATTTTGTAGTGACAAGAATGGGAACAAATTTTAAATGTAATAACTCCCTTCCCTAGTGATAGTACATTTTTGTTTTGAAATGAAATTGTTTTCCTGATCTTTTAAATAATAGATTCCTCCCCAAGTGACCCTTTAGAGATACATTTTTTTCTCAACTAATTGCAATAGGTAGGTGTCCTTTGTCTAGTGTTATCTTAATCATCAATTTTATGGATAGGAGACATTTGGGCCCTTTTTAACCCTTGGGGATGATTAATTAATCTCAGTTCAGATAATTTATACTAATAAATTATCTACAATCATATTTCCATAATTCCTCTTTGAATGACCAATATTCCACTACTTTGGCACTTTTCACCTCAGTCAAAATAACAAATATCATGAAGACCCAAAAGTAAGAAGAAAAAATCAGCTCATAATCAGGGAATCTAGTGACTTCTTTAAGGATCATAATTCAAGACTTTAGTTCCTTTTAAAGATAATTTATTTTCCCATGAAATAAAAATCAACAATTATAGATATTCCAAGGCCAGGCCTGCATATTTTCTGTAAATGGCACCTCCCTTCCTCGCAAATTTCTTGATTTGATTAAAAGTATAAAAGTACAAGCCTATGTTATTTGTCCACAGATCTAGAACCCTTCCACTGAAATCATCCTTCACTCTCACAGCACACCTCAGCCAATGCTTGGACTTTGGGCAATCCATAACATATTTTATATCATACCCTCCTGGGACATCGTTTATTTTTTTTCCAACAACAGTTGGTTTTTTAAAATCACACGGGGTTCCTTTGATAGGCACAATATCACGAGTGGGAATGAGGTGCTTCTCCACTGGAGTAATTGAATGTGCCCATATTCTCACTTTATTGCTAAGTATGCTTCGATTACTGACTTCCCCTGCTAGGTTCCAGTAGGTGTCTTGTGTTAAGCTCACAGGAGTAGGCTTTGTCCTTGGTATTGCTTTTATTTCAAGTGTCAACTACCTAGGTCCACTCAGAGTGTATGTTGCAGATACGTCGAGAACACCAGGAAATCCTATATCAATCATCACAAGGACACAAAAATGAGTATTAAGTATAGCCCATTTGTGTTATGTTGCAAAAATTAGAATCTACACAAAGCCTTATAACAACAATTAAGCATGATTTATCCATACATATCCATGATCCATAGTAGTTTAGCATGATTTTTCCATACATATCCATGATCCATAGAAGTTAAGAATTTGTGCTATATTGCAAAAATTAGGATCTACACAGAGCCTTATATAACAACAATTAAGCATGATTTCTCCAAACATATCCATGATCCATAGCATTTTGTGACCGGGACTGTAAAATGGAAGAAAATAATTAACTGTAGATTTTTATACAGTTATGGAAATTTTGTATGTTGAATGTATGGGCAAGATTTTAGAAGAAAACAATGTCTTTTATAGTCTAGAGACTATGAATCTAGTAGGACGCAAATTCTTGTAACTTTGACAAGAAAAATCCAAAATGAAGTAGAAAAAGCCTTAGATTCCTTAGGAAGAAGAACTTACTGGATCAAAAAAATCCAAAATGAAGTAGAAAAAGCATTGGATTCCTTAGGAAGAAGAACTTCCTAGACAGGGTGTTATCAAAGAAGGATCCGAGTGCATCCTGCATGTACAAGGTTATCCTGAAGGGGATCTTAACTCTAAAGTAGGGCCATACTCCTATGTCTGACGCAACTAGTATGAAAATATATATTAGGAAAGTAATAAATTTTTTTTCTTGGGATTATCTATGGATTTTGAACTAGTTACATTTATAAATTGGTGATTTTAACATCAAGAAGAGTTATATGAACCAATGATTTTAACATCAAGAGTGTTAGTGTTATATGAATTAGTGATTTTAACATCAAGAAGTGTTTTAACAGTACACCTCGGTCACAATATATTCAAAAATTCTTAGTACACACACTAAAAAAACTTAAAAGTAATAGGTTATTAAAGTGATAACTAACAATTGTTTGGGCAAGTGATGTAAGAAGAAAACAGAATAGCTATCAGGCCATGTATTCCTGGCGATCTATGATGAATCATGGAATTTATGAATTTATGATCCTAGATCTATAGGAATTGGGAGGCCTTGGAAGTAAAGATTGCAGTGAAGAGGGAGGAACATCAAATTAAAAAAGCACAAGGGACAATTTAATTTAAAACTTACAAGAATTAAATAAAATATAACAAAGGAAGAAGAAACTTTCATAATTTCAATGAAATCTTGAAAACATAACCAGAGCGACCTGAAAATAAGCGAACCAATAAATATATTGAAAGGCATGTATCTGCGACATTCCTACCTTGTTCACTGTCACGACTGTGGTAAGTAAACTGTATAGATGGACGAATCCCCTTTCTTAGTCTTTGAACCGTCCATAATACCTTTTCAAATCCCTTCTTTCCTCGTGCATCATCAATAGGGCCAAGAATGAATAAACATAACAGAATACCAAGGGCACCCAAATATATCAATTGCGTTTGGACATGAAGGAATGAATTAAACATAATGCAAGAACAGAGTGTCCCATCATTTCTAGGTAGATGATATGTTTTCCCATCTAATGTGAATTATCCATCCTTTATTCTATTGGCCATGCACCCCACGATGGCACCAAAGTAAGGGGAAGTGCCATTCTGTGTAACCGAAATTCAGGTTAGAAACTCCTTCATATGAACAAGAACAACAGGGGAAACATGAAATTTTACAGTAAATTTAATGGACACTTGACATGTATGGAGTGAGAGTATAAAAGCCCATAACCAAATCTGCTACCTTACCTGCACATAACAATTACTGGGATTAGCAGCCTTCCTGGATATAAAATGAAAGATAGCCATTCAGATTCAACACAGCCATTCAGCTTCAATAATTTAATAGTAGACTAGTGGAAGTTGATTACAGTTAGTCTCAGCTTGTGGATTACATTTCAACCAAATTCTTTGTAGATTTAACATAGAAATCCCTAAAGCTATAGGTGAATCAGCTTTGGCCAAAAGGTGGGTATTTGAGCACTCACAGCTAGGGTCGGTTTGATTGTCAGAACATTTCAACAATTTTCAAAACATTTCAACCAAATGCTTTGTGAATTTAACATAGAAATCCTTAAAGCTATTGGTGAATAAGTTATGGCCAAAAGGTGTCTAGTTGAGCACTCTGATTGAAGCTTTTTCGGCCTCCAAGAACAACATCAGGGTGTCAGGGATCAAGGTGTTCGGCCTGAGAGCTAATGTCTATCAAGAAAACCAAGAATCCTTCTATGCAAAAATGAATTTATGTAAAGAAAACCAAAAAATCGTCTACCCAAACATTAATTTCTGTCAAGAAAACCAAGAAATGGGAGATCTTGCCCAAAACCTAACCCTGTCAATATTACAAACTGGTAGCTCATCTGCGTCTGCGTATATTGACAAACTAATAGCTCATCTGTGTCTGTGTATATTGACAAACTGGTAGCTCATGTATGGAGTGAGAGTACCAAAGCCCAGAACCACATCTTCTACCTTACCTGCACATAAAAATTACTAGGATTAGAAGCCTTCATGGATACAAAATGAAAGACAACCATTCAGATTCAACACAGCCATTCAGCTTCAATAGTTTAATGGTAGACTGGTGGAAGTTAATTACAGTTAATCTCGGTTTGATTCTCATAACATTTCAACCAAAAAATTTGTGGATTTAACATAGAAATCCCTGAAGCTATAGGTGAATAAGCTCTGGCCAAAAGGTGGGTAGTTGGGCACTCACAGTTAGTGTCGATTTGATTCTCAGAACATTTCAACTAAATTATTTGAGAATTTAACATAGAAATCCCTAAAGCTATAGGTGAATAAGTTTTGGCCAAAAGGTGGGTAGTCGAGCACTCTGATTGAAGCTTTGTCGGCCTCCAAGAACACCGCCGGGGCATCAAGGCTGAAGGTGTCCAGCTTGAGAGCTAATGTCTATCAAGAAAACCAAGAAACCATCTATGAAAACATGAATTTCTATGAAGAAAACCAAAAAATCATCTACGCAAACATGAATGTCTATCAAGAAAACCAAGAAATGGGAGATCTTGCCCAAAACCTAACCTTGTCAACATTACAAACTGGTAGCTCATCTGTGCCTGCGTATATTGAAAAACTGGTAGCTCATCTGCGTCTGCGTCTTTCTGACCATTGGAGGGCGAAATGATTCAAATTACAAAATGTGGTGGAAGACATTAGTAATGTTCAGTGAGTTAGTTAGTTAGGTTGGATCTAATGGTCTAAAACATTTCAATCGTCTAACATTTCATCCAACAACAGTTGAAACACAGATAGAGTGGCAACTAGGAAAGTTGTTTTCAAATAGTGATGCCTTGCGACGTAATAATCACCCACAGTGCATGTGGGAGGTATATGATTAGTTTTACAAAAATTAAAATTTTTGATAATGCATAAAAAGAACATATAGGTGAAGATTTTGCAGGTATATGATTAGTTAGGAGCTTTGCAATTGAAAATGGTTCTATTTTTTTCATATTTAGGGAAATATTAAAACTCTCTGGCATGCTAAAAGTTAAAGTAACAGTGAAAGTGATTTCATTATTATTTCAAAATGAGAATATATTTATGTTGGTAAAAAAAAAAGTTAAAACAATTAAATAAAACAACTCAATAATTCTGAATTGAGAATTGAATCCTGAAGTGGACCTAGAAGATCATAAAATAATATCATACATCATATCATGATATATTTGTTTATTATAAGGTGAACGAGAGATCAAGAACGATAAAAAAGAAGAAGAGAGTTAGCTTCTTTAATGTGAAGGTATTGTATGCAGAATTAACTCTACTATTAATATGCAATCACTTTATATATAGATTCACCTTTATATATAATATTGATATATATCATCTATATAATATAAGAAAAATATATAAATATATGATGTCACTACTTAAATAAAATATTCCTAAATTATAATGTGAAATATTTAACAAAATCTCTTTAAAACTTACTACTAGAACTTTATTACTACTGAAATTGAAATTATAGTCTCAATTTTGCATTTATTGTCTATCTAGTATGTTAATAACTTAAAGTCTCCCAATACTTAAAAATATTATTCTACTGTTTTTTCATAAAAAATATAAAATGCCTAAAACTTAACAATTCATTTTCTAGCAACATATTTCAAAACAATATAATGTATTGATAAGAAAAACAATATCCCCTTCATTATAAATATTTATAGCTCTTTGGTATGCCTCTAAATCACCGTGTCTTTTTATGTGTTCCTTTAATATTATATAATGTTTCTTTTCAAGAATTTTTACCTATATTTAATAGCTAACTTAATTTTCTGATATTAAATGTTTTTCTTTCAAATATTTTTAACTACATTTAATAGTTAGGTTGATTTTATGGGAAACTTGTGTAAGAGTCATATAAGGCGTTGAAATATTAAATGTAAAATAATACAAGATAAATACTTATAACCATTTGTAGATGAGTTAATTATTTAAGAATATAGAGAAAAACAAAATCTAACAAAATCTAATTGATACGTTGTGGAATTTTTTGTTATAAATGATTTGAATGCATAATAGAAATTTGAGTGATTTAAATAAACACTTCTGAATCTAAACTTGTGAAATCAATTATAAAAATCTCCCTACTTAAAAACTGTCACAATTTTATTTGTTTTAATATTTTGAAAATCTATTTTAATATTCTGAAAAAAACTTAAATTCTAAAATTGAAGAAAATCTGTAACTTATAAAATAAAACTTTGTAAATCACAAATTTTAATAATTAACAATAACTTATAACATGAAATATAATTAATTTTTTCATTAGTAAAATTGTTTGTGAGAAAATATTTCACCTATGAAAATTAATTTTCCTAATTTTAAAAGGATGCTTCACTTCCGACAAAATACAGTTGTTCACTGAGTTAAGCAGAAAAAAATTATTAAAATTTATACGTTCTCTCTTCTCTCATTTGATTTTCAACCCAGAAAGTTGCTCAACAAAAATGGATAAAACCTGATATAATCACAGGAACTGTAGATATTAGGGCAAGGTGTCCTTCAATTTTTTTAAAATAATGAACAGTAACCAGAATATGCATATTTTACTTTTCACTATATTTATACCAACTATCAATTGTGCTATAGAAAGTTAGCTATAATTATAAAGAGGAGGCATTTTCCAATTCTACTGTATTAGTTTACAGAGAAAACAGAAAAGGGAAAAAAAAATATGTGATAATTGATGCCAAATGGCACAAGTTTCATTGCAAACGGTATGCATAAAAAACCAAATTATAGCGTAAAGGGTTGAATTCGGTTAATTTTCTAAAAATATGAAATAAAATAAACGGCATATGTTGCTTACATGAAGATGTTACATGAAGACGATGAAGAAGCTGGGAGGGGAGGCGGAGGCCGACCGATGGGCTACCCAACAGTTGGATAATAAGGAGATGAGCCAGGACCAAGGCCATATGGAGAGACTCTAGGTCGATCATAAATCTATCTGTACATGGTTTGGACCCATCATATGGAGCGGTAACAGTGCCTCCCATGTGACCTCTAGAAGACACACCTCCTTTTCTGTAGTTGAAATCCATCGCTACCGGTTTGCTGTTTGATGAATTGAGGTGACGGAGACTATCTGAAAATTGAATAAGATCATGCGCCTCCCCTGATCAGGAACTAGGCCAATCGAAGCCCTCTTCTTTCGTATGCAACCTTGTTCTAATTTTCGAAAGCTAGAAAAAACCTCAATTATTCAGGGAAAGATTTTTTTTCACAGTGAGTTTTCGCACTGGCCTCGTGCAGGTAGTTGGAGTATGAACTAAGGCAACCCTATTGAGAGGACAAGCTCTCTATAAATTGGTGTGCAGAGACCAAAAAATTGTGGTCTCTCTCAAAATTTTGCTCCAGTTAAACAAAATTGGCGTGAACCACGGAGTTAGCTGAACCAAGGAGTTTCTTGAAACTGCAATGGTAATCCAACGGTACAAGACATTTCAATCGTCTAACACTCTATCTAACGGTGCATATCAGTAAAGAGTGACAGTTTGATGCCTTAAGGCATAATAATAACTAGCAATTGCACCATTATCAGATGTTGCAAAGGAAACATCGTAAGATTCTTATGTGGAATACAATTGTTAATAGGACTAAAGATGTAATGACTCCAAGAAAACTCGAAATAAGAAGTTTTTGATCTTTTTATGTCGATTGGAAAGATTTAAAGATGAGGTGGTTGACGCTGCCATTGTAAGAATACCTAGTATTCAACCATTCTAAGACTCCAAAAAGACTCAGAAAATCCTTTGATCAAATGAAATACACCCACACATTTTGAACGGGGGAACTGTATAAACAACAACAGCCAGTAGCTAACTAAAAAATAGCTCATTGTCTAAATTGGTGTTCTAAATCATATTGATAACTATAAGGATACATGCCAGCTGATCCATTTATAGATAGTCTTGAACGAAGTTTTGCTAGGGCCAGGAAAAAAAGATGTAGGTTTTCTAAGCTAGAATTTCTTTTTCAGCAGATAAATAAGCTCAACTAATGCACCACCCCTGGTTTAATCAAATACCACAGAATTTACCGTTGACACTGGAAAAAAAAAATGTCACTGATAAAGTTGTGCTGCATTTTTTTTCCTATGGGATAGGAGAGGCGTTGAATCTAAAGTTATCCTCATTGTTTAGCTATAACTAATCTGATTCTAAGACAAAAGGTAGAGTAACCAAATAGACTGGAAAGATATGCTGACTGAAGCAGATAAGAGAATTCCATTATATTTTTATAATAGGAAATATATGTTCTTGGAAGGACAACAGGACAAGTAGGATCGGGTGTGCTAGAAAATGAATTTTCTGATGCTATGTGCAGTTGGTAGAGTCCTTTTATAGCAAGATTTTAGGAAGGGTAAATATTAATAAGCCTTTTTAAATTCTTTTGATAAATTTTCATTTTTTATGAATTTGAATATAAAACTCTTTTCTCCTATAGCCAGAAAAGGAAAAAGAAAAAAAAGATAAAGGGTAAGGAAATAAATGTGCACGTTAAAATACATAAAAATAAAGAAATGATACCCAGTAATAACTTCATAGTATAAATAAGATGTTGGGAAAGAATTCGTCACTTGAACAAATAAAATTTTAAAAGGGGTATGTTAATCTCCAAGCATCAAGCTGGATGGTACAACAAAAGCTACTAAAATACATAACACTAAAGGAGACAGAACTTCTTGACAACTTTATTCAGGTAAAATAGGCAACAACCAAAAGATAAATAATACTCCACAAACACACTACAAACATATCCCTTGTAATAGATGGATCATATTCAAAGGACACTGAAAATAAATGGGAACAATAGACAAATATATTTAATCAATACAGGGCCGAGTAAATAATAATATCTTTACTAAATACATGAGTAAATTGTTTTAGGGTTTGGGAATTAAAGGTTTTGCTTCAGAGTTATTAAGTTAGCTTTCCTCCCAGTCAATACTGGGGCAACAATTATCAACCAATCATTGTTTTATATGAGCTGAGTGTCAACAACGAAAAAATTTCAACCAGAAAATTGCTGGGTTAGCTACATAGGGCATAAAATTACCAATCATAAAATATGTGGAACCCAATAAGATAGTATTGAAGAAGCCAAACTGGCCATATGTTAATAAGAGTTTCATTTTGAAAAAAAACTATCAATTCATTTCCTAAAAACTCTACATAATTAACAAATTATATCAGCTTGACTACATAGATTGAATACAGTCTTTACAAGTTATAATGTAAAAGGCGGTAAACAGTCGGACATTGACACAACTAAGCAATTCTCATTAAAACCTCAGTCTGAGGAGCTCAAGCCCAATTGAAAACAAAATGGAGAACTGGTGAAAACATACAAACCCAAACAAATTCAAATAAATCATAAATTTGGCAAAAACAAGGTGTCATTTCCAGTCTATACAATAGACATCATATTAGCAAGATTCAGCTGAATGGACCTTTGATGTAAAGAAATCTGGTATTAGTATAAGATTCTGCAAAATTTCTGTAAAAAAAGATACCGTATGGTTAACTTACTTTTTCCTGTCTTTGATAATATACCTCATTTCCTTGATGCCTACATCTTCATAAACTAAATGTAACATCTCTGAAACTTAAAAAAAAAATTAAAAAATTATAATAAAAAAAAACACCTATAAATATAAATTCAATCCCCAAATTTTTAAAGAATGAATTATATTTCACATTTATTGCACATTCCTGAGGTTGAAATTCTCTAAAATATAGAACAAAATGCATATTATCCTATAAATGAGATGTATACTTCTGTAATGAAGTCGTCCTGAATTTTTTGTTTACCTATTCTTTCTGTATTGAATGGTATTCTTTTAAACCCGACATCCATATGCACAAAACCTACCCTCTCTTCGATATGCGGAGATAAGTTAATACACTTTTACCATTAACCCTCCCCCCTCTTCCACCTATATCAAGTAACTTTGTTGGGTCCTTTAGCAATGATGATTTTCAATTTTAAGCAGTGTTGTATGCCATTGGAACTGTAATCAATGAAACTGTAAAAGGATAGGCTGTGATGATCTGAAACTGTGGGCTGTTGGTGATGATTGTAAACAGAGAATAATTATCATTGAATCCGGATTCACATGAACTCAAGACAAACATAACACTACTGTAGAGGCGATGAGAATTGAAAATCCTAAACAAATTCAAAGAAACTATAAATTTAGCATAATAAAATGTTAATTCCAGTGTCTGTGTGTAGCCGACATCCATACGAGTATGGTCTTCCATCTCTTCAGGACACATAAGGGTAAATTAATAGTTTTTAACCATTAAACCTCCCTTCTTCTCCACCTCCTTACTGTAGCTTTGGTGCATCATTTTCGGAATGACGATTTTTAAAGTGCCTCGGGTCAGTCGGGAGTGAAATTGGAGGGATAGATTGAATCGACAGAAAACGTTAAGCAGCTAGTTGGTGTTATGCCTACTAAGAAGCATGGAACTAACCCTCTGAGGTAATAGTAGTAACAATTCTCTAATAAAAATATACAATAATTGAATTACTGACATGTTGGTGAAGAGCATTCCAACATAGAAACTCCCAACGATGAGTAAAATTGTCCCTAATTTGCTAAAATTTCTGGCGGATTCTGAACCTCCACCCCTAAATTTGAACATTTCGAGTCTCACTACTAACTTCAGACCAATTCGCATTCGTCTGCACAATTCAAGAACCAAAGAAAATTGATTAAAGATCCTCTGCAAAACGCAGAGATGAGAAAAATTCATTAAATATCATCTGCAAAATCCAAAGATACGAAAAATAAATTAAAGATTGTCTACAAAACTCAAAGGAAATACATTAAAGATCGTCTCCCAGCAAGAAAAATTAAATAAATGTTGGAAATACAGAGGATTCAATCACACAAATAACACGAATAATTCACACGAACAATGAGCTGCTGCTCTTCCATTAATCATAAAACTCTGAATCATAAAACTCTCTTACTCTCTTAAAAACAATGAACCCATGACGGGTATTTAATCTAATTGACATGCATACACTATCACTCATAACTGAACTTAATCAACTCACTTAACTCGCTGTCTAACTCGTTCACCAAATCTAACTGTAACTCAACTCAACTTGACTAACTCCACTTAACTGCATGAGGAAGTAATTATATATTTTAACACTCCCCCTTAATTACGACCTCTAAACTAAAACATAACTCATGACAACTCAAACATGCCTGCTGGTCTATGTCTCAGCTAGGCTTACAACTCCCAAGTTTCTTTTGTGAAACTGAAATAAATCTACTGCTAATGGCTTTGTAAAGATATCAGCCAATTGATCACTCGTTCTACAAGGCTTCAAGTGAACTTCTCCATTGCTCACTAGTTCTCGAATAAAATGATATCGAGTATCAATATGCTTGCTCTTTTGATGAAACACACTATTCTTGGATAGTGCAATTGCTAAATGGTTGTCACAGTATATCGCTGTTGATCCTTGCTGTTTCTGCTTGAGTCCATCCAATACTCTTCTTAACCATATTGCTTGACATGCTGCTGAAGTCGCTACTACATATTCTTCTTCTGCTGATGATAATGTCACAATAGGCTGCTTTTTATATGCCCATGCTATCACACCTGAACCGAGATGGAAAACATAACCGGATGTGCTCTTCCGATCATCCAAACTTCCTGCAAAATCACTATCTGTATATCCAATCAATTCTTTCTTTTCTGTACTTGCATACATTATGCCATAATCTCGGGTTCCTGCTATGTATCTCAGAATTCTTTTTCCAACACTCCAATGTGTGTCTTTTGGAGTTTCCATGAATCTGGAAATCAGACTCACTCCCTGCATAATATCTGGTCTTGTAGCTGTGAGATACATGAGGCTGCCAACCAATCTTTTGAATAGAGTTGGATTGACATTTGCCCCTTCATCATCCTTACTTAACTTGGTACCTGTTGCAACTGGTGTAGGTACAGGTTTGGAATTATCCATCCTGAATCTTTTCAGCAAATCTGTTGCATACTTATTTTGACAAATAAAAATTCCTTTTTCAGATTGCTCAACTTCAATGCCAAGAAAATATTTCATGAGACCCAGATCTGTCATCTCAAATTCTTTCATCATGGCTGCTTTAAATTCATCTATCTCAAGATCACCTGTAAAAATCATATCATCAACATACAAGCAAACTATCAAAATCTGTCCATGCTCATTTACCTTTGTGTATAAGGTAGGCTCATTTTTGCTTCTGCAAAATCCATTCTTGATCATATAACTATCGATTCTGCTATACCATGCTCTAGGTGCTTGCTTCAGTCCATAGAGCGCTTTCTTCAATCTGTAAACTTTATCCTCTTTTCCTTCAATTTCATAACCTGGAGGCTGCTGCACATAAATCTCTTCTTCTAAAATTCCATTCAAGAAGGCTGATTTGACATCCATCTGATACACTTTCCACTTGTTTTGAGCTGCTGTCGCTAGAACTGCTCTTACAGTATCCAATCTGGCTACTGGAGAAAAATTTTCCCCAAAGTCTATTCCCGGTTGCTGCGAGAATCCTTTGGCTACAAGTCTTGCTTTGAATCTGTCAATCTCACCTTTCTCATTCACTTTAGTCTTGTACACCCACTTCACACCAATGATATTTTTATCGTTTAGTAAATCAACCAAATCCCATGTATCATTCTTTTCAATGGAATTCATCTCTTCATCCATGGCTTGCACCCAATTGTCATCTCGAATTGCTTCTTCAAACGAAGAAGGTTGGAATGCTAACAATGCAAAATTGGAACTAACATCCAAATCATCATAAATATCCTTCAAAATTCTCATCTTTTTCTTACCTGATTCAGTGCTTGGAGAATTCTGATATGTGGATCTGCTTGAAGATCCATGCTGCTCTGAAAATCGGGGAGTCCTTGCTGGTGTGACTCTGTTTGGTGTCTATTCTTTTATTTCTTGCTGTTCCTCTTCTTCTACAAGATCATCCTCCATCAATGGTGTTTGAGCATTGGTTAGTGTGTCTACAGTCCCATTCCATGACTCTTGTTCTTTGAACACAACATCTCTGCTAATGATTGTCTTGTTTGTGACAGGGTTATAAGTTTGTAAGATTTTGACTGCTCACTATAACCAGTAAATATACATTTTTCACTTTGATCATCTAATTTGCCTCTTATCTGCTTAGGCACATGTGCATAGGCTACACATCCAAAAACTCTGAAATGAGAAACACTGCAAGACATACCTGACCATGCTGCTTCTGGAACTCTGTTCATCACGCTCTTTGTAGGAGATCCGTTTATCACATTAACAACACATGCAACTGCTTCTGCCCAATACTCATTAGACAAGTGTCTTGCTTTCAACATGCTCCTTGTCATGTTCATGATTGTTCGATTCTTCCTCTCTGCTACACCATTCTGCTGTGGTGTGTATCTGGTCGTAAACTGTCTTCTTATTCCATGTTGTTTGCAGTACTCATGGAATGCCTTCGAATCGTATTCTCCACCACGATCCGATCTCAATACCTTGATCTGTTGATCACTTTGGTTCTCCACCAAAGCTTTGAACTCTTTGAACTTTGCAAAAATTTCAGACTTCTGCTTCAAAAAATAAACCCAAGTCTTCCTACTATAATAATCAATAAAGGTGAGGAAGTAACAACTTCCACCAATCGACTGTGTCCTCATAGGTCCACACAAGTCGGTATGCACCAATTCAAGTGGTTTCTTTGCTATGTAAGAAACTCCTTTCGGAAAACTTTCACGGTGTTGCTTGCCTAAGATGCAACATTCACACGTGCTAGCATGCTCTTTGATGGGAGGTAGACCTCTCACCATCTGTTTCTGCTGCAATAATTTTAAATCGGAAAAATGCAAGTGTCCAAACCGAAAGTGCCATAACCAGTATGCATCAGAACATGAAGTTATAAAATAACTAACCCGATCATTGTAGTTCATAATGAGAGGAAAGAGTCTGTTCCTCGTCATCTGCACCTTTGCAATCAGCTGCTTGCTTGGGGATTTTTCATAAATAACACATTGTTGCCCCTGAAAGATAACTTTGTATCCTTTCTGCATCAATTGGCCAACACTAATCAGATTGTGTTTCAGTCCAGGGACATAGTATACTTTTGATATGGTCTTTGGCTCCCCCTGCTTGGTCACAATGTTGACCACTCCTTTGCCATCTACAACCACAGTCTTGTCAGTCCCAAACTTGACCTCTGTCTGCACTGTGACATCCAAATTAGCAACCAAATCCTTGTTGCCTGTCATGTGGTTACTGCAACCACTGTCTAATAGCCAGACCTTATTAGACGGTGCATGCATGGTGTTGCATGCTAGAAACATAGAGTCAGTATTTTCTGTACTGACATTAGCTCTCTGATTGCCTTGATCTCCAATCTTCTTCCTACAATCACGAGCATAATGACCAAATCTACTACAGTAATAGCACTTTACCTTTGATTTTTCAGACCTTTGATTGTTAGGAAAGCTTCTGCTACTGCTGCTTCCACGTTGATGCTCATGATCATCTCGGCCATCTCTGTGACCGCCATAGTTGCTGCCTCGTCCTCTGCCTCTCGATCGACTTCTTCCTCGGCCTCTTGAAATATAGACTTGACTTTGGAAGGTTGTTTCCAAAGTGGAATCCTTATTTCTGTCTATCCTTGCCTCATGTGATAGAAGATATCCCATCAACTCATCAATTGTGAGTTTTTCCAAGTCTTTTGCTTCTTCTATGGCTGCTACCACCACATCAAATTTGGTATACAGGGATCGAAGAACCTTCTCGATCACTGTTTGATATTTAATATCTTCGCCATAGATTTTTAACTGATTGACGACAGACATGACCCTATTCATGAAGGAATCAATGTCTTCTATCTCCTTCATCTGCAGACTTTCAAAGTCTCTTCTGGTGTTCTGCAGTTTAACAATGTTAAATTTTGCCATACCTTGATAGGTGGTCGCCAAGGTGTCCCATGTCTCTTTTGCTGACGAGGTTATCATGATCTTCTGGAACACGGCTCGATCTACTCCATGCTGGATCAAAAGCAATGCTTGCACATTCTTCTGCTTATCTTTCTTCCACTGTTCCCTCTCTGCATTACTGAGGGCTCGTTCTTCTGCATCATCTTTAGGTTCTGCAAACCCATACTTAACATGATCCCAGACATCATGCGCTTTGAGCATAGTCTCCATTTTAATAGCCCACATATCATAGTCTTTCCCATTGAAAGATGGAATTTGTGGCTGAAAATTTGATGTGGCCATCTTGCCTCAAAAAAAAATTGTCTCTGACAAAAAATCCTAAATTTCTCTCTTTTATGAAAGCTTTGCAAAGCTTTTTCTCCTTTTTAAAAAAAAAAATAATTCTCTCAATACAACCCAAACCCTAGGTTTTATATAAGATTCAATCCTTTGTATTTTTATAAAAGTTTATAAAAAACCTTTATAAAAACCCCTTTTGATTTTTTTTTAATATAATAAATCTTTTATATAACAAAAAATTTATATATATAAAAAGTCTTCTTAAAAAACCCTCGCTTGAAAAACTTGATGTGAAAATCCCTTTTAAAATATCATAAGATAATCTTTTTGTAATAAGCTCCTTTTGTTTAACAAAAATAATGAGAGCGGACCTTTTAAAAACTTTTAACAAAAAACTCCGGTTGAAAATAAAAAACACTCACGTGCTCTGTACGTGACTTTGAAAAACTTTGATCAATGCACCTTTTTGAAAAACGCTCACGGGCCTGTTGTGTCTGCTTGTGCCGCCGGCCGTGTATTTTTTTTTTATCAAACTGGGTTCCGCACCCCCGATAAAGAGAAGCGGCGTTCTGGTTCCGCACCCCGATGAAGGCAAGGCTGCGGTCTAAACCCGAAATTAGTGAATTCTGTAAGTTTTCCGAATGTCCGCAGCTCCTTTTGGGAGAGGTTGCGGTCGGGTCCGCCGGTAATGCACTAAATACGTGCGGACCGCGGGTAAAAAAAATTTTTTTGTGTAAACAAAAAAATTACGGCCTCTTGCTCTTGGCCTGCTTACAAGTTCTGCTCGCCCACGGATCTCTGATCCTTCCTCAGCTCTCATCATAAATATCCTTCAAACTTCTCATCTTTTTCTTACCTGATTCGCTGCTTGGAGAATTCTGATCTGTGGATCTACTTGAAGATCCATGCTGCTCTGAAAATCTGGGAGTCCTTGCTGGTGTGACTCTGTTTGGTGTCTGCTCTTTTGGTTCTTGCTGCTCCTCTTCTTCTACAAGATCATCCTCCATCAATGGTGTTTGAGCATCGGTTAGTGTGTCTACAGTCCCATTCCATGACTCTTGTTCTTTGAACACAGCATCTCTGCTAATGATTGTCTTCTTTGTGACAGGGTTATACAGTTTGTAAGCTTTTGACTGCTCACTATAACCAGTAAATATACATTTTTCACTTTGATCATCTAATTTGCCTCTTATTTGCTTAGGCACATGTGCATAGGCTACACATCCAAAGACTCTGAAATGAGATACACTGCAAGACATACCTGACCATGCTTCTTCTGGAACTCTGTTCATCACGCTCTTTGTAGGAGATCTGTTTATCACATAAACAGCACATGCAACTGCTTCTACCCAATACTCATTAGACAGGTGTCTCGCTTTCAACATGCTTCTTGTCATGTTCATGATTGTTCGGTTCTTCCTCTCTGCTACACCATTCTGCTGTGGTGTGTATCTGGTCGTAAACTGTCTTCTGATTCCATGTTGTTTGCAGTACTCATGGAATGCCTTCGAATCGTATTCTCCACCACAATCTGATCTCAATACCTTGATCTGTCGATCACTTTGATTCTCCACCAAAGCTTTGAACTCTTTGAACTTGGAAAAAGTTTTAGACTTCTGCTTCAAAAAGTAAACCCAAGTCTTCCTACTATAATCATCAATAAAGGTGAGGAAGTAACAACTTCCACCAATCGACTGTGTCCTCATAGGTCCACACAAGTCGGTATGCACCAATTCAAGTGGTTTCTTTGCTCTGTAAGAAACTCCTTTCGGGAAACTTTCACGGTGTTGCTTGCCTAAGATGCAACACTCACACGTGCTAGCAGGTTCTTTGATGGGAGGTAGACCTCTCACCATCTGTTTCTGCTGCAATAATTTTAAACCGAAAAAATGCAAGTGTCCAAACCGAAAGTGCCATAACCAGTATGCATCAGAACATGCAGTTGTAAAAGAACTAACCTGATCATTGTAGTTCATAATGAGAGGAAAGAGTCTATTCCTCGTCATCTGCACCTTTGCAATCAGCTGCTTGCTTGGGGATTTGTCATAAATAACACATTGTTGCCCCTGAAAGATAACTTTGTATCCTTTCTGCATCAGTTGGCCAACACTAATCAAATTGTGTTTGAGCCCAGGGACATAGTATACCTCTGATATGGTCTTTGGCTCCCCCTGCTTGGTCACAATGTTGACCACTCCTTTGCCATCTACTGCCACAGTCTTGTCAGTCCCCAACTTGACCTCTGTCTGCACTGTGACATCCAAATTAGCAACCAAATCCTTGCTGCCTGTCATGTGGTTACTGCAACCACTGTCTAATAGCCAGACCTTATCAGACGGTGCATGCATGGTGTTGCATGCTAGAAACATAGAGTCAGTATTTTCTGTACTAACATTAGCTCTCTGATTGCCTTGATCTGCAATCTTATTCCTACAATCACGAGCATAATGTCCAAATCTATTGCAGTAATAGCACTTTACCTTAGATTTGTCAGACCTTTGATTGTTATGAAAGCTTCTGCTGCTGCTGCTTCCACTTTGATGCTCATGATCAGCTCGGCCATCTCTGTGACCGCCATAGTTGTTGCCTCGTCCTCTGCCTCTCGATCGACTTCTTCCTCGACCTCTAGAAATATAGACTTGACTTTGGAAGGCAGTTTCCAAAGTGGAATCCTTATTTCTGTCTATCCTTGCTTCATGCGATAGAAGGGATCTCATTAACTCATCAATTGTGAGTGTTTCCAAGTCCTTTGCTTCTTCTTTGGCTGCTACCACAACATCAAATTTGGTAGACAGGGATCGAAGAACCTTCTCGATCACTGTTTGATCTTTAATATCTTCGCCATAGATTTTTAACTGATTGACGACAGACATGACCCTATTCATAAAGGAATCAATGTCCTCTGACTCCTTCATCTGCAGACTTTCAAAGTCTCTCCTGGTGTTCTGCAATTTAACAATGTTAACTTTAGCGATACCTTGATAGCTTGTCGCCAAGGTGTCCCATGCCTCCTTTGCTGACGAGGTTATCATGATCTTCTGGAACACGGCTCGATCTACTCCCTGCTGGATCAGAAGCAATGCTTGCGCATTTTTCCGCTTATCTTTCTTCCACTGTTCCCTCTCTGCATTACTGAGGGCTCGTTCTTCTGCATCATCTTTAGGTTCTGCAAACCCATACTTAACATGATCCCAGACATCATGTGCTTTGAGCATAGTCTCCATTTTAATAGCCCACATATCGTAGTCTTTCCCATAGAAAGATGGAATTTGTGGCTGAAAATTTGATGTGGCCATCTTGCCTCAAAAAATTTGTCTCTGAGAAAAAACCCTAAATTTCTCTCTTTTTTTTTTTTTTTTTCAATCTCTCAATAAAACCCAAACCCTAGGTTTTAGATTCTTTATTATTTATATAAAAATTTCTTTATGAAAAAAAATTCTTTATATAAAAATCCTTTCTTAAAAACACTTATTATAAAACTTCCACCACTTAAAAGCCACTTTATCATATGTTTATGAACGCTCCTTTTAAAATACTCCCTTTCAAATCAAACCTCACGTGCTTTTAGAAGTGACTTATATTAAAAGAACTCCTTTTGAAAAACAAAACTCACCCACGTGATTTTCAAAAATTCAACGGATTTACTTTTTGAAAATACGCACACGGATGTACCTTTTGAAAATAAATCTCACGTATCCGTGCTGCCGTTCGTTGACTCGTTCAACATGGCTTTTTGCTGTGTAAATTTTTTTTTGAACAACGTTCCGCACCCCCGATAAAGGCTAGGCTGCGGTCTGGTTCCGCACCTCCGGTGAAGGGTAGGCTGCGGTCGAAACTCAAATTTCTTGAATTTCGTAACTTTGTCGAATCTCTGCAGCTCTTTTTGGGAGAGGATGTGGTTCTTCCTTGCGGATCTCCGCAGGTCTGGCACTAAAAACGTACGGACCGCGGGTAAAAAAAAAATTTTTTTTGTGTAAAAAAAATTTCGGCCTTTTGCTTTTGGCCTGCTTATGGGTTCTGCTCGCCCACGGGTCTCTGATCCTTCCTCAGCTCCGATATACAAATACCAAAGTGAATGAGAAAGGTGAGATTGACAGATTTAAACCAAGACTTGTAGCCAAAGGATTCTCGCAGCAACCAGGAATAGACTTTGGAGAAACTTTTTCTCCGGTAGCTAGATTGGATACTGTAAGAGCAGTTCTAGCGACAGCAGCTCAGAACAAGTGGAAAGTGTATCAGATGGATGTCAAATCAGCCTTCTTGAATAGAATTTTAGAAGAAGAGATTTATGTGCAGCAGCCTTCAGGTTATGAAGTTGAAGGACAAGAAGATAAAGTTTACAGATTGAAGAAAGCGCTCTATGGAATGAAGCAAGCACCTAGAGCATGGTATAGCAGAATTGACAGTTATATGATCAAGAATGGATTTTGCAGAAGCAGCATTGAGCCTACCTTATACACAAAGGTAAATGAGCATGGACAGATTTTGATAGTTTGCTTATATGTTGATGATATGATTTTTACAGGTGATCTTGAAATAGATGAATTTAAAGCAGCTATGATGAAAGAATTTGAGATGACAGATCTAGGACTCATGAAATATTTTCTTGGCATTGAAGTTGAGCAATCTGAAAAAGGCATTTTTATTTGTCAAAATAAGTATGCAACAGATTTGCTGAAAAGATTCAGGATGGATAATTCCAAACCTGTACCTACACCAGTTGCAACAGGTACAAAGTTGAGTAAGGATGATGAAGGGACAGATGTCAATCCAACTCTATTCAAAATATTGGTTGGCAGCCTCATGTATCTCACAGCTACAAGACCAGATATTATGCAGGGAGTGAGTCTGATTTCCAGATTCATGGAGACTCCAAAAGACACACATTGGAGTGTTGGAAAAAGAATTCCGAGATACATAGCAGGAACCAGAGATTATGGCATAATGTATGCAAGTACAGAAAAGAAAGAGTTGATTGGATATACAGATAGTGATTTTGCAGGAAGTTTGGATGATCGAAAGAGCACATCCGGTTATGTGTTCCATCTCGGTTCAGGTGTGATAGCATGGGCATCTAAGAAGCAACCTATTGTGACATTATCATCAGCAGAAGCAGAATATGTAGCAGCAACTTCAGCAGCATGTCAAGCAGTATGGTTAAGAAGAGTATTGGATGGACTCAAGCAGAAACAACAAGGATCAACAGCGATATACTGTGACAACACATCAGCAATAGCATTATCCAAGAATAGTGTGTTTCATCAAAAGAGCAAGCATATTGATACTCGATATCATTTTATTCGAGAATTAGTGAACAATGGAGAAGTTCACTTGAAGCCTTGTAGAACGAGTGATCAAATGGCTGATATCTTTACAAAGCCATTAGCAGTAGATTTGTTTGAGTTTCACAAAAGAAACTTGGGAGTTGTAAGCCTAGCTGAGACATAGACCAGCAGGCATGTTTGAGTTGTCATAAGTTATGTTTTAGTTTAGAGGTCGTAATTAAGGGGGAGTGTTAAAATATATAATTACTTCCTCATGCAGAAGTTAGACGAAGAGTTAAGTGGAGTTAGTTGAGTTGAGTTACAGTTAGATTTGGAGAGCGAGTTAAAGAGTGAGTTAAGCGAGTTGATTAAGTCCAGTTATGTGTGAGAGTGTTTGCATGTCAATTAGATTAAATACCCGTCATAGGTTCATTGTTTTCAAGAGAGTAAGAGAGTTTTATGATTAATGGAAGAGCAGCAGCTCATTGTTCGTGTGAATTATTCGTGTTATTTGTGTGGTTGAATCCTCTGTCTTTCCAACAAATTGGTCGCCGGATGAATTAAAGAAAATCATCTGTTTCCAGAAGAATAAATGAAAAGCATCTGTTGCTAGAAGAATTAAAGAAAATTATCTGTTGCCAGAAGAATTAAAGAAAAGCATCTGTTGCAAAGCTTCAATCCATACTTGTGGCTTGGTGATACACGGAGGCTAAGAATGTAAGCCATCTTGGTGCAAGCTGGAACTGGACTGGCAATATTATTGCCTTCCAAAGATTTGTTATTCCCACATCCATCTGTCTTGAAAGCCGTTAGAACTGCTACAATTCAAATCCATGGCTGATGAAGATTCAATCGTCTAACAAAAGATCAAAGGGCTCAGATTAGGACACGAGGACCTGTAGAGGGTTGTTTTCAAATAAAGACGCCTACGGCATAATAAGAAAAAATTATATAAATAATAAATATATACATAACCATATATAAAAAATTAAACTATTTAAATTTTTTTTCAATAAAAAAATATAACTTTTAATTTGAAAAATTATTACATTACATAAAATGATGGAAAAAGATGAATCGCCCATATTACATTGATGATAGTAAAACAAAAAAACAAAATTACAATATATAAAAAATTAAAACTACCTAAGTCTATTTCTTTTAAAAGAAAATAAAAAAATGGAAACATTTAATACGAAAAGTTATTACATTAAATAAATTTAAAGTGGATGGCAAAAATTTCATAAATGATAATTTTTTTGTAAATTAATAGATAATATATGTGAAGATGAAACATAAATTTATTCTAATATCGTTATTATATTGTTAGGTAAATAAAAATAGCATAAAAGGCAAGTTATTTTTTACATGCTATTAATTCTCACAGTAAACTCTAAAATGAATCTGACATGTGACATACTTCTTGATTCCGTGATATACATATTTCAGGACTTTTTTTTTTCTGTTTCATATTTGTCATGATATTTGTCATTAGCGATAAGTATTTCAGTTCAAATGGTCATTTCCAATTTACTCGGGAAAGTAAGTAATAACATCATTCCTCCTCGGCCTCTTTTCACTCTGGAATATGGTCGAAGGAAGCAAAAACTTCATTCTGGTATTGGTGGAAGATTATTATAATTGATCCAGCGTTCTTTCTCAAAATCATTTCTAATGATCTTAAAAGAATATATTTTTTTCGAAAATTATTATTACCCACCTAGTTCAACGCAGTCGAATTTAATTTAGATTATCATGAACAAAAAATTAACTATACTTTAGTCTCCCGATCTCAAGCGATCAGTAGTGTAGGGAATGACTTATATCAGGTCTTATCACTGCTAATAGTAAATACTATTCTTTCTGTTTCAGCTTGCATCTACCGCAATTCTTTACACTAGTCTACTTTGCGCATATGCCGGACAAGCTTCTTACCTTCGAAAGTTCCCACAGAATGTCTTACGCGTGTTTTACTCGTCAATTCCAGGTTTCTTTATTTGTTCAAGTCCTAGTCTTTTTAATTCAATTTTTATAATACAATTCTCAACTTTGGTTTTGTTTTATATTTTGGTTTGAGAAAGACAAACTGAATCTCTTGTAATATCCAGGTCCTCTATACTTGCCTATGTTTGTTGTTGCGGTTACCGCCTCTATTATTGCAAGCCAAGCCATGATCTCTGCTACTTTCTCCATTTTGAAGCAATCGATGGATCTTGGGTGCTTTCCACGTGTAAAAGTTATCCACACGTCAAAAAGATATGAAGGGCAGGTATACATTCCAGAAATGAACTACATCCTCATGGTGGCATGTGTGTTTGTTGTAGCCTACTTCAAAACAGCCACCTTAATTGGAAATGCATACGGTACGTACTCTGCCAAACCCATCACAAAGGATCAGAAACTTAAATTATTTACTTTGTTCCGTGGATTAGTGAAATTTCATAATCATTATTTAATATTAGGTAGGGCAGTGGTTGATGTGGGTTGTTAATTTTTTCACTATTAAGGTTTTGACAAGATTTTGATATGATATATTTATTATGTATTGATTAAGTTTCAGGAGTAAGCAGTTTTAAGGAATTTTCACTTTATCTTTAGTCAATTTAACATGTCTCCAATCTTGATTAATCATTACATTATTTAAAATATTGTTAATAATAATTATTATTATTTAACATGTTTTTCATAGCCATGAATTTTAATAATTATTATTAGATATGGTATAGTGTCTACAGCTATATGCACTTTAAGTCAATTCAATTAAATTCATATGGATCTATAATAATTAAATTCATATGGATTTATATTATAGATTCATTAATGTATATATTTTAAGTTAAGTTAATTGAATTTTTTTAAACAACTATAAATTTATTAATATATATAAAGCTATAAATTCATTAATACATATTATATACAAATAATTAAATTTAACAAAATATAAAATCCAATAGCATATACTACCCAATACATTAATAAAACTATAACACCCATATTGATTAACATGCCTGCACCCACAGCTATTCACATATACTCTTAGCAAGTTTCAAACAAATCCCAAGCTTTGACAGATCGCTCCCCGTGTTGAAGATCCAGCGCATTACAATTCTATAGGAATCCGACCTTCCATAGCGCTAGAAACTGAAAAATAGAAAATAAAAAATCACACACGCCCCCCTTATTTGAATCCAACCCAAATGGATCTCGTTTTCATACTCTGAATCAATTTCACATTTCGCTGTTTTGTCCCTGGACCATCAGCCTGCCAATCAGATGGCTCCGGGTTCTCCACGTAAGAAGCCCAGCGATTCCAACGCAACGTGTGGCAAAGAGGTCTCGGGGAAATTGTTTTGGGTCCTGAGTGGACAGGCGAATCAATCCAACGTATACTGTTGGTTAATAAACTTGGGGGTTCATTTTGAGGAAAAAAAGTCGAAAGAAAAAAGAGTTGTTTTTATTTTTTTGGAGTTTTAGTTATCGGTACTTGGATGAAAATTTTGAGGTACAATTTTGATGTAATTTATTTAAAATAGTTTTTTTAACTGTATATATATATATATGAATTGAGCACTTTAAAAAATCTCTAAAGCATTAAAGCATTATTATAATATGGGGTTACCCATCACATTTATGATTTCAATGAATTTTTACTAAATTTTAGAAAAGTCAAAACCTATAAAATCCAAAAAAGACTTCATGGGCAATGTACATTTCTGGCCATGGCTCATGGAAAGGCTACTAGTCCCTGCAGGACGGTGAGCAAGTTGCCCGGTTTTTTCAATGGTGAACTGCATCGGCGCTGCAAATTCTTCGCCGGTCTCTCATTGAGAGAGAATAATTTATAAGCAGTAATGTTTAGTTCTTAGTGTTTTCTAGTTTATCTAGCCAGAGGAATTGTTTGGAAGGCTAAAATTGGCGGTGGGTAATTTTTTTTTAAGGAATATTGAAATAGGAGTGTTTGAATCATATTTTTGATAGTGAAAATGGATATAGAAAATCTCTAAAACACCCAAAATATTGAAGTTTCATAGCTATAAGCTAAATTTACAAAAATCCTTGCTGAATTTTCTTAGAATCTTACCTAAATTTCAATGATTTTCAAAGCAAAAAAACAATCTAGTTAAACTACTGCGTTTGATCATACCCTTTTCCTTTTTCTTTCCGTGGAGTTTCTACTTTTTAATATAGTTAGATTTTGAAAGATTGAAAACCCTTCTTTCTCATTATGTGGAATTTTTGTTATTTAATTTAGTATTTCATTTTTTTAATTTGTAGCTTATGATCTTAAATATATAATTTCTTTTATTTCTAAAAAGAAATTGGTGATAATCACATCAAAATTTATTTGTTTTTTTTGAATTATTCAATATGATTTATTATCAGAATGAGGTGGACGATAAAATTGTGGAGTATATATTGAATTAAATAAAGTATTAATAATAAGTTGTAATTTGTGAAAGAAAATATTGTTAAGGTTTATATTCAATATACTTGATGTACCATTTAATTTTATTGTATAATTAAAATTAAATATTTTGTTAATTAATTTTTTAATCACTACATAATAAAAAAACATATTATTTAATTTTTAGTTATAAATACAACACAAGGAATTTTAATCAAGAATAACATGAATACTTCATTTTATTTATAATTCATACTCACTAGTTATTGGGTATTTTTATAAATTATTATAACATAAAAAAAATACAATATGTAAAGTTGCTACTTAGTATCTGTCTTTTATGCAAGAAATAATTGATAGTAATTATTGAATACATGAACAAATTCATAAATCTAATAATGAAAAACATTTGAATAAGACAAAGGGAAGTAAGGAAAGTAATAGACAATTTTGGATGAAACATTAGGGTAACCATTATCATTTGTTATAGTTTGTTACAAAAGTTAAGAATTTATTGAGCTGTGCTTGTGCACATTTTATTCTATTTTTAGCTTATGGCATCAAAGAAGAGGAGAAATATAATGTTAAATATCATTATATATATATTTTTTGGTAAGTTCAACTATTCTATTAATTTGAAAACATAAAAGTTACATATGCTACAAGTTGGGTTGGCAAGCTCCACTTAGCCAATCCCAAGCTTCGTTACATGGTTTCTAGGCTGCCTCGGGGGAGGAGACCAGTCAGAACAAAACTTGAAACAAAAAATTACGTTATGTGCAGTAGCGCAGGTATATCTAAGTAGTATAAAGTGAACGGTAACAAAAAGGCATTGATAGCAAGCTTGAAAAAAAACTCA
Organism: Pinus albicaulis; assembly: GCA_034641835.2. Taxonomy (NCBI): domain Eukaryota; kingdom Viridiplantae; phylum Streptophyta; class Pinopsida; order Pinales; family Pinaceae; genus Pinus; species Pinus albicaulis. Next base: position 819,325,879 of record CM076572.1, on the reverse strand, counting down.
AGAGATCTGTGCAGCTGTGCAGACTTTACTTTTCATCTTCAACATCACTGTTGGGGACATCCTCCTCAATGGGGCAAGCAGGTGCCTGTGAAGGAGCTTCCTTTGTGTTTGCCACAGTACGCCTGGGATTGTGGGTTGGTGCGTAGAGGATGGGGGAGTCTGGATCGACATCGTTAGGGACACGCATCAAGATGCCATCAGAATCCATTACCCAGACATCCGAGTCCTTATCTTCCTTCTTCCTATACTAGCAGCGGGTCAGTTTTGCATTGATGGAGGTGCGTTTGGGGAGAGATGGTGGAATTCCTCGGAGCTCGTATTCCTCTCTTTGTAGCTTGCCTAGGGGCTTCTACATTCTACATTTTTCTCTGGATCGGGATGCTGACGATCCAAAGTGTGGGGAGAGGAGCCTTCCATCGAATCTGGGTGATTGGCCTTGCCATGGTGATATCAACCAAGGAGAGCCCTTCTTTGTCCTCCTCGGATATTTCTCTGGCGAATTCTGGGAGCCATTGCGCACAGAGGTAGGGGGAAGCAATATAGTAGGGTTACGCAAAAAAGGCAAGTAGCGCTTGGGTTTAGAGAGTGTGAGTATCTGGGGGAAACGTGTGTAAGAAGGGGTGTGGCAACCCCCAGGAGATGCACAGAGCGACTCTGAGAGTAGAGCTTCACAGCCTTCTGAAGTCAAGGAGAAGCCAAAGCAGAACTAAAGAGGCAAGAGGAATAGATAACAGACTGTGTATTGAAAAAGGTTGGGTACTCATATTTTTAAAGGGGCTACTGTGTGTGCGAGGAGGATAGCATTGAGTGGGCTTCAGATGCATTTGCATGCTATAATTGATTATCTTATCAGGCTTGAGTAAAGGGGGATGGCTACAATATAGGTTAATCATGGTATTCATTAATGGTGAGAGAAGCGAGGTGATGCTCCAGACTTGGTGACGTTGTTCTATCCTCTCATCATGATGCCTGACCCTATGAGTCTCATGCGAGTGAATAACGGTATGAGGATCCGCAACAGGTAATGCTCTACGCAGAGGATCTCTGCCTCCATGGTAGTGTGGGATGTGATTGCCAAGCTTGTTAGTTTTGTCACCGCATCCGGGGGAAGCAGATCCTTCTGAATGAGGGTGAGGAAATTCTGTTTGAGTGTTTCCTCCTCAACCTATGTAAGGGTGGAATGATGCAACTCACAGTTGCTTTCCACCCCTTTCCTCACCAGGAGATTCGTGACAAAGTTGGATTTTCTGCGGACATGCCCAAAATTGATGGCTTTGTGGGTGTGAGTAAACTGTTCTAGCACCTTGAGCCTGTGGGCCAGTCTCCAGCTGTTGGAAACTTTTGAGGAAGCCATGCCTTGGAGGATTTTTGTGGCATTCATGGTTATGGATTGCGAGTCTCCCTCTATTTCTAGAGGGAAGTAATGAAACTCGATGGAAATATGAATACCTTGTATCATCCCCTCCAACTCCGTCGAATTATTGTTGTCCCAACCTATATTCTCGTAGTAAATCTGAAGAGGGTCTCCTTGAGAGTTCCTAATAATGCCTCTGAAACCTGTGATTCCAGGGTTGCCTTTGGATGCACCATCAAAATTGCATTTGAAGAAGCCATTACAGGGGGGAAACCACATTTTTGGAGCAGGGGTTCTACCTGCGCTTCTAGGGTTGATGTCCATGGCGGTGTTTAGACTCACTTGCTTGTTGCTCCATATGTGGCGCTCTATTGCAGAGGTGGGGAGGTCCTCCTGACTCCAGGCATCTAAGGCTACAGTTTCCGAGGGATTGTTGTGAATCCTGTCCCAGAGCTGATCAAAAGTGGATGCCTTCTCGTTGAATATGCGACTCATTCATTCCTTCCATATGTTACAAATAAGGATACCTGGAATGATTTGCCAGAGTCTCTTTAGGATATTGTTCGTATAGGGGTTGTCCTGCGAGCTGTTGATGGTGTTAATGATGTTGCCCCTTGTTCGGTTGGAGCAACGACATGTTTAATATCATTATATTAAATCATGTATATATATATATATGATATAAATAAATTCTGAAAAAAAAAGACTAATTATTGTAACAAACTATTCAATTAAAGCTAAATTTATACTCACCATCTTAATTCAGTGGAAAAAAATTCATACGTAATAAAATATCTAATATAAAAAACTACTTACACAAACACTTAACTATGAGTGCAAAAGATTCCTAAAATTTATTTATTTCATTTTTATTTTTAAATAATGATTAAAGTTGTGAAGACAAAAGAGAAAATATTATGTATTGTAGAATTGAATTAGATTTTATTTTTTTATATTAGGTTATGATTTAAAATTGAATTGTGAAAATTTAAAGTATAGCTAAAGGTTATTGAGGAAAATGATTGAACCAAGTCCATTCAAAAATAAAAATAGAAAGGGAAACAATGAAGAAAATTAGAAAGGGGAAAATTAGTGTAATATGTACGGTTGTTTCTTTTGCTTTTTAAATCAGCCAATTTCCATGGCTAGTAAAAGCTCAAAACATAATGACAACTAATTCTTTTTTTTAAAGAAAATATTAATTATGGAAAAATCCATAAATTTGGAACACTTGTGATTAGTGGTTTTTTTTTTATAACAATTTTTAATTATGAAAATTTCATTATAAACCACATAAAATTAGTCATCGAGCAATCAAAAATTAGAAATTCAATTTTTAAAAATTCAAAAAATAATCTTCAATTTAAAAAAAAAAAAAGTTTAATATTTAATTTTACAAAAAAATTAATCAACTTTGGAAATAGTTTCTAAAAAATTGCAAATTAATTAAGACTCAAAGCATTTTGGCCCAAACTTATTACATTATAAATTGAGGAAGGAGGATATATTAATGTAAGTAATTTAAATTCACTTATCCTCATATGATATCTCAATGAATTTAGGGCACCCCAATAATTTAAAATTCAAATTAAAAACATTTGAGAATTCAACATGATTAAGATAGAAAATAGATGAGAATTCATAATTTGCTTCAAGTGATACCCACAACAGTTAATTAGACCAATAACAAGTAGCATAAAGAAAAATGTAGAGACATCATGCCTTAGTAATACAATTATGTTGCTTCAAAAAGGATAAGAACCCGATGCTTCAGAGACCAAGTAATGACTCGACATTTATGTCAACAACAAGTGAATTAAGGCATAATACCTCGCAACAATGTATGAAAATATTCCTCCACACCAATTGTTAATGCTTCAAACATAAATTGAACAAATTACTTCTAGCATTAAACCAAAACAAATGTGTTTCAAAAATCACATCATCCCCATGACTCATAGAGCTTGCAAAAACCACAACATCTCCACAACGCATAGAGCATGCCAAAGAAGAGGCATGAAAATAATTGCTCTACATAGATCTACAAGGATGAAGAAGCCATTTTGATTCATCTCCCACCAATTCTGAGTTAGAGTACTAAGGACAATCCCCTTCCTCCTTAATGTCCAACACTAGAATCTTGTTTCATACCTCGAGAGGAATTGCATCAAACAAAGTAGCAACAATATTGTAGGTATAATAGTGGGCCCTTTTAAACCCAATATTGCTTCCACCACCTCTCTTAATACATATTCTCTACTTTCGAGGCATGAAAATAATTGCAAATAAACACTACATACAACGAATAATGAGACCTTTACCTAAAAAACAAGATGAAGAGTGATATGGAAGACCTTGAAATCCCGACTAGAAAACAATTAAATCATCACCGAAATACCACTTTATTAGACCATAACCCATAATATTATCAAATTTGACATAATTCCAATTCATAACCCAATAAAAAGAGATGGTGAAAGCTTAATAGGACTTAGAATAAACAACAATGAATTAAAAATATACCCAAGAAACAAAGAAAAAAACTAGGAGTTCTGGACACCCCGAACTAAATACAATTAGGAAGGAGAAGTAGAATCACAAAACCTAGAGATGGCCACTAGCGATTCTAGAGCGAAATAGTACGTAGCCCAAATCACATATGTTAACCCCTAAAACTAAGATGGTATCCCCAATTTCACTCTAAAATAAAGAAACTGATTTTCCCTAAAGGCACAGAAAGCTACACTGAACCGGGGAACCCAATTTATGCCCTAAATACAACAAATCATTGGGGTTCCCTAAATTCATTTAAATGGAAGATTCTCAAAGAATTTTTTGGCATCTTATGATTGAGGGTAAATTCCCTTAACCATATATACTTGAATTATTCATTTTTGTGTAGCATCATGAGGTATTCTTGTATGCTAATATCTCTCCCAAGTCAATGAAGAGAAATTATGAAAATAAAAACTAAAAGTTTAATTTTTGGGGTTCATGTAGGATTTAAACAATCAAGTTAGCTCCACCATGAAAAAGTGTGAACCTTGGGCACAACCCACCCATTTGAAAAGTATAAATACATAAGATACATCCTCATTTTGACAACTCACACACACAATAATGCATTTTCTTAAGTAGCCACAAAAAGGAGCATATTAGAGGATGAATTGACCAAATTTTTCTAAATATTGACGTAGCTTGAATGTTGACCTGTATTGAATTCTCTATTTTTTAGTAGTTTGACAAGCATTGACTAGATGGAATTTTGACCAGGTTAATCAATGAATAGACTAAGATTTTGACACCAATTTCTAGAATATACTTGGAATTATAAATATTTTTGAAGAATAAATTTCTCTAAGAATAAAATTCGTTGGATTTTCTTTGAAGTTTGGGTTTCCCAAGGAAATTTTTTTGGTCTACATTGTGCTTGGATCTCTGTTTATGAATTTCCAGTTTTTTTTGCATTACTGTTGATATTTTTTTGTACAATATCTTAGTGATATAATATAAGTTGTTTGAATATCATTAGGAAGTAATTATTAGATTAGAAAGTCGGTTTCTACTATTCATCTATTATAGAAAATTCACCATGGTATCACAACTTTATTGAGAGAGAAACAACTAAATTCAAGTGTGAAAGGATCTCATTTTTGCAGAAAAAGGAGTTCCATAAAAGGAGTTATGTTGATATAACCTAGAGGGAGATAAATTCAGTGGAGCTCCAAGGTTGATCTATGGATTCAAAGGCTTTTTATAGGCTTATATTGAGCTAAGAGAGACCACAGTAATATGATCTAAGTTCCAAGTTGAGGAAGAAGTAGGAAAATACCTGATCAAGGCTTTCATAAGAAGGGAAAGCTTGCGCATATAGGAAAATAATAGGATGACAACGACAAGGTCGAGGTTTGAGGGCCATAATTTTGCGATAATATTTGTTTGGAAGCTACGAGGAGAAGGATTGACTAGGTTTAGAAAGGAAGTCATGGAGTTGTTCATGAAGCTGATGATGTTAGTTAAAGGTTACTATTGAATATTTCTACAATGCAATCATATGCCTTACTAAGAAGCTAGTCCCAGAATTCAACTTTTATGATCAATGTGCTCCTATATATACCAAGGAAATTTTGTTGCCACCTTTATAGATGCTTTATGAAAATATCATTGACATTGTCATTAATGAAGGCTGCATCATGAAGAATTTCAAAATTAATCACTCAATTATTGGGTTATGTTCTTGGATTGAATAAGATCGATGAAGAAATAAGTTCCCATGATGGTTGTGGTAGTTGGATGTCATTTCCAAACTAAGTCCAAGATAAACCTAGAAATGTTTGCACCCAATGCATGCCTTGATTTGTTAGGTGCAGATCATTTCAATTTTGATTCGAAAAGGATTGAAGGGTGTCAAGGTATTTGTAGAAATTTGAAAGAAATTTTCTAATTCTAATGAAATTCGAGTGAAATCAAGAGAATAACTTCTTCTACTATTATAAAAAAAGGAAAAAACACGACAAAAACACATGCAATAACATGCAACCATAAAAACATAAGGAACATAATGATTTTATACGATAACCCAACTAGGAGAAACCCCTCTGCTTGTTTGCATTAATTTAGATGATAATGTGGACTCAATTACAATGTGTTGCTTCAATCCTAAAGCACACCCTGCACTGAAATTATAATCTCCTACTCACTGAAATGCTCTAGGTAACACTTAGCCAAAATAGGCCTTTGCTTTCCTCATATTTCCTTGTGTAATCGTGGAGGAAATTAGAACCTAAAATATAGGATAATTCCCTATTTCCTTTTGAAAATCCTGAAGGAATTTATCACCTTCTCAATGCAAAAACATTATACTCTCAACTAGTATACAATTCATAATTACAATGTGCATTTTCCTCCACTCCAACTAGAAAATTAAAACTCCATGCATGATTATGTCTATTTTTAGTAAATTTATTTGTTAACCGAGAGCTGAATGAGTTAAAAATTGTTATAACTACTCAATTGAGCTTCTACTAACTCCACTCAATACTAGAGCTGAGTTGATTCAGTTTAACTAACAATAACTCCACTAAATCTTAGCAATCAACCAATGAAAAACTCTACTTCTAGCCTATCACTTGAATTTACTAATTTAACTAGTGTATAAATCCATGTCACTACACCTAATCGCAATTTAATTCATCCTACTCATGTAGAAAAATTAATTTATCCATTTGACTAAGGAACAAGTAAAATGAAGACCTTTCCTGTTACATTTTAATGCTCCCTCTTAGCAAGAAAAGGGTTCTGCATCACCCATATCCTGCTATTCTGGAACTTAAATTTTCCTCCTGATAATTCCTTTGTAAAAATACTTGCATCCTACTCCACTGTAGGAATATACTACAAATCATGATTCTCCTCTACACAAAATCTATCAAGTGATCGTACCTGATATCAATGTGCTTGGACCTTTAATGAGATATTGATTTTTCAAAAAGTTTGGTACAAATATGATTATCACAGTAAATAATAGTAGGATCCACCTCTTGACTGAAAATACCAACAAGAATCATTAGAGAAATTTTGAGGTCTAAAATTAGCCTCCTAAGAAAAATATACAACCAAAAAAAACTTTGTAAGAAAAAATCGGATTCAATATGATGATGTCAACCATGGGGGATGATTCACCATTTTTGGACTAAAAAAGTAAAAAGATTAAAAAACAATAAAATAATAAAACTACTTTTTCAACTTATGACCCTAGCGATTTACTCAAATTTCGAGTGGGACTGCTCTTTGGATGAAAATTTTAATTCTTCATCCAAGGAGTACCCATTTTTCATACTTTTGATGGACCATGCTACATGAAAAATGAGAAATACATGAAAAAACATGATTACAATCAAATTTTTCATGTATTTCTCATTTTCATGTAGCAGGGTCTAGTGAAAGTATGCAATATTGGTACTCCTTGGATGAGGAATCAAATTCTGAATCTAATGAGTTCTGCCTCTTGAAATATGAGTAAACCCGTATAGAGATAAGTTGAAAATATGAGTTGAATTTTTTTTTTCCTATAAAATTTGATAATGTAATCTAATATTATTTTATTATTTCCACTATTACTTTATAATTTCCTTAGGATTCCCATTTTAGTCCTCAAAATTCCCCTAATGTTTCCTCATCCAAATGACCTCGCATTTTGCTTGACTAACAACCATATACTTAGACTATGTTGAGTTGAGTGCAATAAATATTTATTTCCCACCATGCCAGGAAATAGTTGTTGGCCCAACACTTAAGAGAGCTCCTAGAGTTCTCTTCATGTTCGATGTAATCCATGCCTAATATGCATAAGTGAAGCCTTGTAGCTTCACACCATCATTCCTCTTGTACCATAATCCAAAATATGTTGTGCCTTTGAGGTATCTAAGAACATGTTTCATTTTTTTCTAATGAAGCTTGGCAGGCTTTACCATAAATTGACTAAGATGATTAAATAGATAACATATGCCAGCCCTTGTCTTCATTAAATATATCAAGGACCCCACCACTTTTCTATAGATGGTGGCATCTACCTTCTCTCATATAGAATCATCTTCCTTCCTCTAGTTCGTAGCTAGAGGAGTGTTGATAGTCTTGCAGCCCTACATATGGAATCTTTGAAGTATTTCAAAGGTATACTTACCCTAACCCACAAATAAATCTCTATCTCCCTGCCACAACTCCAAACAAAGGAAGTAGTGCATCAAGTCCATGTCCTTCATCTCAAAATATTTTTGAACTTCCTCCTTGCAAGACGAGGTCAAATTCTCATCCCCTCTTAGTATCACATCATCTACGTACAATACTAGAGAATGAGAAATTTTCCATATACCACATTGTATTATATTTTGGAATCTTCTTCACTCTTGGTGAAGCCGGATCCTCTGAGATGTGTTTTTATTCGAGTGTACGAAGCACATGATGCTTTCTTGATACCATAAAGGGATATCCTCAATCTACACACATGTCTCTGCCTATTAGATGTCTCAAACCCCTCAGGATACTATATGTAAATATATTCCTCAACCACTCCATTGAGGAAGGTATCCTTCACGTCCATTTGGTTTATCTTCCACCCCATCTGCGTAGTTAATGCTAGAATAGTTATGAAAGAGGTGTATCTTTCCACAAAGGAAAATGTCTTCTCATAATTATCTCCATCTACGTACGAGAAGAATTTGGCCACAAATATAGAATTGTACTTCTCGATACTACCATCAAATTCATGTTTCACTTTTTATATCCATTTGGAACCAAACACTGACTTGCTATGTCGTATTGACACCACCTCCCATACATTGTTCTTCATTATGGATTCCTAATCATTCACCATGAAATCTACCCACACTAGATGGGAAACTGCCCCCTCAAATGAAATAATAAGAATCAATCATTTTTTCCTTGAGTTCCATATGAATAGTATATGTGTTTGGTGATCTCCTCTATGTGCACAAGGATGTACGAACTCCCACATGCTCTTTTGCATCCTGCACCAACCTATAGTCTCTCTAGTTATATTCCACCTCTCTTTGGGAAGATTGTGGTTTACTAGGTGCATCCACATGGCCTCCGTTCTACTCCTCCACATGTGGCTGCTTCAAAACATCCTGAAGCTCTAATCAAGGTTCCTCCTCTAGTGTAATACTCAACTATCACTCTAGAGAGCTTCTCATGGCCCTCTCCTCATCATTTGTGGCATCTCTCCTCATCAATGTCAACTTGAGTGAAGGAAAATACACTCGATATGTATGAGGTGTATCTGTGTATCCTACAAAGATCCTCATCTTAGTTGTAGGCTCCAACAATTCTATTCTATTATTAGATACATAGCAATATACTATAACTCCAAAATTTTAAAATGGGATACATCTGGCTTCCTCCCAAAGAAAGCCTCTTTGGGTATGATAATGCGAAGTATTTTTTGAGGGATATCATCTCCATATAAACTATTTTATTGAATTATTATAACCACGTATATAGTGGAAATCCCTAATCACACAAAATTACACATGTAGGCCCTACATTTCTTTTGTTTTTCCTCTCTTCCAGCCCATTTTGTTGTGGCTTGTGGGGTTCAATTAGTTTTCTTCTAATACCTTCCTTGGAACAAAATAATTTAAAACCATTTTACACAAATTCTCCTCCATTATCACTTTTGAGGGATTTAATTTTCTGACCAGTTTCATTTTCAACCAATGCTTTGAATTCAACAAATTTTGTAAACACTTAATTTTTATTCTTCATAAAATAGATCCACGACTTGTGGGAAAAGTTATCTATGAGAATTACATAATACCTATGTTTTTCAACTGAAACTGTATAAAATGGTCCACACACGTATGCATGGACTCACTCCAAGATGGCTCCAACTCTGCTATCTCGGCCCTAGAAGGATGCTTTGACATATTTTCAACGAGTGCACCCATTGCAAAAATCATGTTGTTCAAGGGTGAATTTTGGAAGTCCTTTGGTGATTTGTTGCATGATTTTCAAAGCTCCATGGTCTAGGTGACCCATGTGCCTATGCCATAGTTCTCCAACATCTCGACTCTAAACATGTTTATCTTTGATTCTCAACATAGTGCATGCATCCACCTCTAGTGTCTAGATATTTTCAGTCTAAAAAATGTTTCTTTTACTTGTCTAGTAGCAACGTGCTTCAAAAAATCATTCCCTTTGCTAAACATCAAATCATATCCAATTTCCTGCAATACAAAAGCAACAATCATATTTTTCTTCAGCCCAGGCACATACATTACATTTTTTAGGTGAAGATGGGATCCAGGATCCGTCTTAAAGTTATAGTACCAATCCCTTTGGTATCATACCTCCCATCATCTCCAAGTTCTATATGTAATCATAACTCCTTTGCCTCTAAGATGTTGAACAAATCCTTAGATCTTTTGATATGAAATGAGGCCCTAGGGTCGAAGTACCATATAGTTACTCAGAAAATACTTTCCATTCATGCATTGGGGGTGAAATCAAATTTGAATTGTGATGTAAGATAATCACCTCTAGCTCATTTTGTGGGCTTCTTCCAATATTTGTTGTGAAGAAACTTGGTTGCATAGGGTCCATATTCATGTTATTGAAAAAAAAATTAGTTTTGCTAAGGTTCTTCTTCTTTCCCTATTTCTGGCTAGATTCTATCTTTTCTTAGCCCTCCTTCCATTGGATTTCTTTCCCTTTCCTGCTAAGAAAAAGTTTTATTCCTCCTTAGCTGCAGCTATGACACCATCTCTAATGTTTCTTCTGACCTCCTTCTACACCAAATCGACACAAATAATCTCCTAATCTAGTAGCTTGTCTCTTCAATTAACCGAATCTGGGTTGATATATTACAATTTAAGAAGGAAAAGGAGTGCTAAAATAGCAGGTTCATATTATGGCACTTTTTCTCCTACTGTTCCAAGTTCATCTGAAACTTGAGTGAATCTGGATAGGTATTGTGAAATGTTTTTTTTTTTTTCCATTTTGAATGCTCCTGATTTTATTTCTCAATGCCAAATTCCTAGCATCATTGTTTCTCTACAATAGATATGTTATAGTTTTCTACATTTCAAAAGGATTCTCCTTTCCATGTAAGTTCTAAACCACATGATCTATGATACCCTCCAGAATATTCCTCCTGGATTTTGTTGTTCCTTTCTTCCACTGAGCATTTCCTTGTGCATATTCCCATACTCTATTGTCATCTACGACAAATTCCATCCTATCTTTCCAAGCACAAAAATTCGAGGTTCCCTCCAATGCATACTCAAGCCTCAATCCATTAAAAGACATTTTTCTTGCACTTAAGAGAATCCACATAAAAAACTAAGCGAATAGAAATGGTCATGTGTAGCGAGTGAAGAGAAAGCATGTATATTTATAATTAAATATTAGGATAGATCTAGCTCAAGAAAATTAATAAAAACTTCTTATACCAAATAAATATCTAACCAACAGGAATACTTTATTATATTTTATAGGGGGAAATATTATTTGAAATGGTCAAATATATTTATTTTGTAAACTAACTCAAAAATAATGATTTATTGAGATAATTTAGAAATTGGTTAAATCAATTACAAATAAAAAAATATTTATTAATTACTTTAAGGCGATATGGTCAAATAAGTTAGAAATAATTACTAAATGATGATTTGATAATTATCTCATGAGAGAAATAAGGGTTAAATAAGGAATAATAAATGATAATTATTCCTAGATTACTTTATCAAAAAGCTTGAGAAATAATCATTAATTAATGGTTTAATAATTATTTCGAAATAATAATAAATAAATAACAATTTATTTATTTATTCTCATTGGTTTTTGGTTTTTGGTTTTTAGTTAGAAATGATTTAGGAAAATGGTTCTCTAAATTATTTCCTAAGATGAAAGTGGGTTTTAATGTGTAAAAATCCATCTACATTGTGTGTTTTGATAAACCTAGTAGGAAATGACTAGGTGACCATTTTTTAGGTGATAACACATTGTTCCTCACTTGAGAGAAATTTATCTGTGCCATCTTGCCAACCAAAAATGAAGTTCTCTTTTCTCTTGCATTTCTCTCTTTCTTCAAGATCCCTTCTCTTGATCTCTCATTCCCAAGTTATCCTCCATGTTTTCCCAGCCAAACTCGAATTCAAAATCTCTTCTCCTATGTGTACCAAGTTGATCAAATGATACTTTCCTCTATCCCTTGTGTAGTCCTATAGAAGTTTCTTTTATATGCCAAAATATTGAAAGCCTATCAAAGTGGTGTCACTAGCCTATATGTCCCCCATATTTGTTTTTGTTGCTTACTTTGTTGTAGTGGGTGGCCAATACACCACACGAGATGGAAGTTTTCTCATTTACCCTTTTTAAATTCTTGTCCTTATTTACTTATCTATTGTTGGAAATAAGAACATTTTTTGTCATATTCAAGGTTGTGGGAAACTAATTATCTTCGAAATGGATTGTCAGATAGAGGTAATTCAAAGGAAAACACTATATCAACTATATCAACTACAAATTGAGATTTATAATATTTAAACTACATCACTATTGTCACTTCAACTATGGAGATTCTTACAAACCATAAGATCCTTATCTAGACAATTGATCATGAACGAGGATGTTTGTGTCAACTATTGGTAGAGATGGAAACAACTATTTTTCAGAAGAAATTCAAAACTACCTCATAAAGTAATTCTAGTAATCTTTCTTAAATTTCTATACCATACCTTGATGCATAAAATCATCTTTTCTATAGTGAAAAATATTTTGATGCTACTTTCCCAACTTCTATGAGTTATATTTATACAAAATCTATTAAATTTTGGAATGTTTTTTTAGCAGATGTTTACTGCTATATATTACACGATAAAACTAGATGTAAAATAGGTTTTAAGTATAATGACATAAGGAAATGTTAATTTTCTAGGGCCACATTGTTATTTTCTTTAGATAATTGCATTTCAGAAACTTATTTGATTACATATTATATTCCCATAACATCTTAACATCAATAAAAGTTATGTACAAAGAAGAATAACATCACTAGTCTAATAGAACAATATATACCAATATAAGAAAATCATGCACAAAATATGGACACCATGATTTAGGTTAGAAACTAGGGAAAAACTCCACAACGTGGAAATCCCATCCAAATTATGATTTTATTAGATATTCATAAGTTTTTTTGCTGAGACACAATTTTAAATAAGAACCAGATACATCCATCATGGCAAGCCTCCTAGATCTAGCCCAATTCAGTTCACAACTTCATTTGTCAATTGAAAAAAAAAATCCAAGAGAGTTGTTATCATGTCACAGTACCATATCTGCCATACCTTACATAGAACCACTATCTTCACTTCCATAGTGAATTTTTCATCACTATCATAGCAATATTTTGATCATTGTATCATAAACAATGCCACTATCACCATGGAGCTAGGTGATTGTAGCATATGAATATAAAAACAATATTACTTTCATAGTAGGTAACTATCAAGTCATAATTAATGTCACTGGCATGCCATATTGAATGTCACTTATATCATGTAATATGTTTCCACTAAGCACTATAAGAATACATTGATACTATAGTCCATCACTATGTTTAGTTTTTTGCAACAAAATGATTGTTAAGATTACCGTCTCACTATCATTATTGTCTCATTGTTCCTTAGGACACTAAATATAGGGTTAGAGTCACAAAAGGTTACTCTGAGATAAAATTTTATAGTAATATATCCATCATAGTATTATAACAACGATTCATATTCAGGTCACTATCCACTTTATAAAATGAATATCATATATATACATATAACAGGTGTAATGCCATTGGTGCCAATGTTGCAAGATACAACACATACATTTTTTGTTGCAACTAGAGTAGGTGTTATACTATGCCTTATAATGTATTAATATAGAGCAATGAAAATCCATACCATAGTGTAACATGGATCCTAAAAATCATACCTTAATTACGTAGGGATGCCATAATATTGCATACCATACCATACCATAGAGTGAGTTCAGATAAGAGAGATGTCTGTAATATAATAATTATGGTTATATCGTTAATCCAATTTTACAAAGCCTAGAATAGATAATCCAATATAATGATGCGAAGATCCAAGTGAAGAGAATTAGAGCCAACAAGGCAATGTAATATATCATTGTTCAGGACACCGAAAATATCAATTGCACTATGCCATTGCATTTATTCATTGAATGATTCAAGAAATTAGAATGCATGTGATGCCACTAGACCATGACATTTGATCAAAAAATCCATGCCATGCCATTGAGTCATGAAATTTGGTCACAAAAATATCCATGTGATGCCACGACATGCAGAGAAAAAAAATCCATGTCATGCCACTGTACGTATAAAGAGAATGATCGATCTGATTCCAAACTATGTATATAAAGAACGATCCATGTTATTCCAATGTATGTATAAACCTGATGATCCATGCGATGCCAACATATTTATATAAAAAACGATCCATGCGATGCCACTGTATGTATATACATGTGATGTTTCTTCACTGAATTTGAACTAATCGAAACCTCGGAGAATAGACAACCATCCATATATTATTTCAATTTGATTATTTGAGTTCTATGAGATTTCATAGATTGCTAAGTTATATAAATCGGTGACTTAGGTGCCAAATGACTTGTATTTTGAGTGAGACCAACCATTTAAATTGGAGGAGAAATCAAAACTTCTATTTATATTTTAAATACATTTTCTCAATTTTCCTCATGGAGAAATAAAACTTTATAAATATATGATAATAAATCATTTGACAACATGTCTTAGGATATCCTTCTTTGTCTTAGAGCATATTTCATGTCATAGTTTGAATGATATCACTGAAGCATCAAATACTGCTAAATCTCAACTATCCAAAATAGTCCTTGCATGAAGGAAATATCCCTCTCATCATTGTATCACAATGTATCACTCAATTTACTCCCTTTCAATAGGATGCTTCTTTAATTATCAATACAAAGAGACCACAACCCTTCCATCAAGGTATTTGAGCTCTTGTCTATTTCCTATGCCATTCAAGTCATGTGATGTTCTACATCTCCTTCAAAATCGATATAGAATACTTGGTCCTCCCATCCTTCTGAAGTACTTGATGATCCCACGACAAGATAAAGAGAATTGAAGGTAAATAAGCATAATGAAAGTGTTCTTTGTGATGACAAAAAACTATATTTTTTATAGACATGAGAGAAGCTCCTTTATTTTCAAAGACAAGTTCTTTCCTGGGGTTGATTCATTCTAAAATGTTTTATAACTAGATGATCCTCAAAAAGGATCTCCCATCTTCATATAAGATGTTAGATATCATTGAAGTATACATGTATGGTCAGATTTGGATCAAGGACCTAAGTGATAGCTCAAATTTCAAAGTGTTTGAAAGTGTGTAAAACCCGAGCGACTAGATAGATCTCGTCTTCCTGATTCTGGTGCCACAAACGGTTCAAAAATATGACACCGTATGAAGAATTTATCGTGTTTTGAAAACTATAGTAAACTGCAATTTTTGACATTTGACCAGGGTTGATTGGGTTTTGGAAAAGTCAAAAAAGAAAACTCCATGGAATATTCCTAAAATATTCCTTAGAATATTTCTCGAAATGTTCGTCTTGGGTGAATTGCAGGTTGACAAGTGTTAAACTATTATTGGCATACAATTTTGTTGGGCTAATGAGAAGGCGCTAAGTGGCCAGCCCTGAGGCCACCAAGTGGCCCTTGAACTGCGTAACAAAATTTTGTTGGGTCCAGAGGGCTCGACCCCAAGACCTCCTGCCTATCATGCGGGAGTCTTACCATCCAATATAAAGGTTGTTTCTTAACCATAGAGGTGACGGGTTTAATTTAAAATTTATCAAAATCCACATTGGGGGTTGGAGGGGCCAGCCCCTCCCCATATGGCCTTCGCCCATGATCCAAGGGCTAAACCATTGGCGTAAAACTTAACCATCGACTTTTAAATTATGTGTACACATGGATTTTTCCTCGTAGCAGTTACAACCAACTACCTTTACAACTGCGGTATTCACCTACGGTTCATGTGACATGGTCATACAAAAATGTTTTCAAACCAAAAACTGCACGGTTTATGTTAACCCTGACAGTTTGGGGTCATGTGCCCAACACCCAAAATTTTGTTGCTAACGGTTATTTTAGCGGAGTTTTTGGAGCGCACCCCAAATTTAGGGTGGAATCACTATTTTATCTCTAGTTAACTTGAGTGCCCCAGATTTAGTGGAGTCATTTTAGGGGTTACTGAACAAAAAATTATTATGCTCTATCTTGAGCATTATTCAACCATTCTTCGAGTGTGAATAGTCAATTTATACTTTCTCGGACATTCGAGACTCATTGGTGAAGGTTTCAGAGCAATCAGAGCACTTTTGAGCATGAATTTTCTTCAGATAAGTTCTAGGGGTCACTAAGGCCCTCACGGGCCAACATGAGAATGAGGCCTATCCAGGGAAGCTAGAGGCCTTACTCAGGAAAGAAATATTCAAATTTGGATGTTTTAGACATTCTGGAACTAATGATGAGGTTTTTAAAGCCAGTAGAGGAACTATGAAGGCCAATTTGCTTCATATAAGTTCCAAGGGCCACTAGGTCCACTAAGTGTCGGCAGGGGAATGATGCCTATCCACATCAACCAGTATCCACTCTCAGAAAAAACAGTTGTCTATTATGACTATTTTGAACCTTATAAATCAATTGATGGAGTTTTTAGAATATTTTGAAGACTTATAAAGGTAGAGATGCTCCAGAGACATTTTCAGTGAACCCAGAGCCACGGGGTGCCACCAGGTGTTGGAGGTGTAACCGGAGCAGCCGGAGGCCAAATTCAGTAAGTGAATAGTATATTCTAACTATTTTTGAAATTATGAATCGATTTAAGGGATTTTTAGAGTCATTTGGAGAATTATTAAGGTCGAGAGACTTCAAGGAATTTTTGGGCAGTCGAGGGCCAACAGGAGTTGGAGACCTATATTGGGGAGCTAGAGCACATTTGGAGCAAATGATTAGTCTATTTTGGAGGTCTGATGTATGCTGGAGACAATAGGTGAGGTTTCAAGAACATAAAAGTACTTCTAGGGATTTTGTAAGAAAGAGCACCTCAGGGAAGCTTAAGCGTGTCGACAACAGAGGTCAAGTAAATGAAGCCTAGTTCTATTTTCAGCAAGATTGCAGCCATTCCAAGGGTATGATGGTATTATAAAGCCATTGGTTCAGTTCATATAACGATTGGAGTTGAGTTAGTAACTTGTAAAAGAAATTTTCCATCCTAATCCCAAAGAGCCAAGTCAGTTGACAAAGGCTCAAGGAGATGTAGCCCATGATATTTACGTGAAATCCTTTATTAAATTTTCTGTTATATGTTTATGCTTATTTGCTACACTTTATGGTTGTTGTAAATGCTTAATATCAGAAAAAAAATGTGTAATTCATAAAACTTAAAGCATTAAAATAGTTTTAGAAGACATACACCTATTTCAATAATTCAATTCCGCATAGTCAAGTATAAGCTAGATGTTAATTTGTTTAACTGAGTGGGAGGTGATTGAAAACCATAACAAGTTATCCACCCATTTCAGATCAGGTGGTATCAGAGCACTAGGTTTCTTGCTTGACAGAGCATAAGATTGAATTTCTTTCTTGCTGGACTTGAAAGGTGTTTAACAGTGCAAAGAATTTAACGGCTTGCAAATTCATTGATGCTTACAAGTTTGAGTTTGCTAGAGGTGAAGGGAAGCTCCTGCTAACTAAGTCTAGAAGAGGACAAGAAGGAATAAGGTTGAAAGAATTCTCCTTAACCAAAGTACCTCAAGGCAACCCTTGAAGCACAAGAGGGATTGTTTGCAAAAGGTTGCTTGAAGAAGAGATACAAGCTGCATAAAAGAGCTTGAATCTACAGCCATATTGTTTAGAAGCTTTGTCAATTTTTTTTGAAGATTTAGAATTTTTGATTGAATTTATTTAATTCATTCACATAATGATGAAAACTTCATCAAGTTAGGTTTCTAAATACACTTTTACAACACTCTTCAATGAAGAGAAAAAGTGATACTTCTACATCCTTAAGGATATGGTGGAAATCCTGTATGAAGATGGAAGAGAAAGCACTAGACTTCATGATAAATTGGTTGCTATGAATAAAGATAAATAAGGACTTCTTCAAAGAATGAATGAGATGGAGATGTAGCTCCATCAAGCCCAAGAGGCCTTAACCAAATACATACTTGAAGCAGAGGTAAATCACCCAAATTTGTCTTCATTTTCATCTTCAGATAGATGTGTAGGTTCATTTGAAAAGCACACTAAAGTTATAGGGTCCAATTTGATGTTAAAAATGGGCTATGAAGGCAAGGGTCTAGGAAAACATGCACAAGGCATGATTAAGCCTATTTTGGTTGAGGAAAGGCCTAAGAATTTTGGTCTAGGCTATGTTCAATCTTATGGGAAAAAATCTACAGCCATGTAGGCATTTGAGACAACTCAAGGAAGAAATTTTGTTACAAGTTATAAACCACAAACATGTCAAGTTTTTTTTCAAGTTGAATGCCATTTTTTGAAGCCTATGTTGCAGCAAGATGTTTGTAGACATACATCTTATGGCGAGAAAGAAAGTTTTGAAAGCTACCATGACATGAACACTGATGTTAGTCTTCAAAATAAAGATGGAACCTCTACAAGTTCATCTCCTGAAGAAGGTAAAAAATATGGACATGCAAAGAAACATTTGAGGTATAATTATTCGCATACTCAAGTCAATTATGTTTCTATTAAGCATGGAAAATCTACATACATGAAAGAAAGAAAGAGTTGTTGTTTCTATTGTGGTTTTTGCAACCATGAATTTTAAAAATGTTGGAAGAGGATGAAGGCATACATAAACAGTTGAAGCGAAGGAAACTTGCACAGAAGGTGCAAAATACTTCCACACATTGCCAGAAGAAGGGACATTTTATTTCCCAATGTTGGAAATTTCATCCAAATAAGCATCCCAAGAATCTGAAACAAGAGGATAAAAAGGATGGCGAAATTGGAACCAAATATTCCATCATTGATGTGAGAACAAATGTCTCACATGAAGAATAATTTCAGCAGCAAAAATCACCATGGAAGTGGCTTGGTAAGAAGTGGTTTGAATTCTTAACTCAGTAAGACATACATTCATTTGTACATATGCAAATTTCAGTAATGTATGCATGTATTCTATTGAAAACTTACATTTGTTTGAGCCACCTTTGATCGATGATAAAGGAAATGATGTTCAACTACTTTTAATTGAAAATTTCTTGCCAAAAATTTCTGAATGAGTTTAAGGAAGATACAGTTCTCGATAGGAGGACAAGAGCATTCAAGAAGGGAAGTGTTGACTACCTTCGAATTTTGGGGCTCAAAGTCACTAACCCAAGCAAGGAAAAGTGTAAGGAGGCTAGAAATGTGAGGGTTTTGTACTCTCATCTACCGAACAGGTATATCATTCTTTTGGAGTCCAAAATATTCCTAATGGGAAGGAGCGATCAGATTTGGATCAAGCACCTAAGTGATAGCTCAAATTTCAAAGTGTTCAAAAGTGTGTCAAACCTGAGTGACCATATAGATCTCTTCTTCCTAATTCCCGTGCCATGAAGGGTTCGAAAATCGAACACCGTATGAAGAAGTTATCGCGTTTCAAAAAGTCCAGTAAACTGCAATTTTTGACATTCGAGCAAGGTTGACTGGGTTTTTGAAATGTTAAAAAAAAATATTCCAGAGAATATTCCTAGAATATTCCTTGAAATATTCCCCATAATATTCCTCTTGGGTGAATTGCAGGTTGAAAAGTGTTCAATTATTATTGGCATACGGATCTGTTGGGCCAATGATAAGGTGCCACATGGCCAGCCCTGAGGCCACCACGTGGCCCTTGAATGACGTAACAAAATTTTGTTGGGTCTGCGGGGCTCGACCCCGAGACCTCTTGCCCAGCACACAGGAGTCTTACTGTGCACTCTACAGGTTGTTTCTTAACCATTTAGGCAAGGGGATTAATTTAACATTCATCAAAATCCACGTTAGGGGTTGAAGGGGCCAGCCCCTCCCCGTATGGCCTTCGCCGATGATCCAAGGGCTAAACCATTGGCGTAAACCTTAACTATCGGTGTTAAAATTGCATGTTCATATGGCGTTGTCCCTGTAGTAGTTACAACCAATTGTCTGTACAACCGCCGTCTCTGCCTACGGTTCATTTGACGTGGTCACATAACAATGTTTTAAAACTGAAAAATCTGTGGTTTATGTTAACACCGATAGTTACGGTTAATCCTGTAGGTTTGAGGTCATTTTCCAAACACCCAAACTTTTATTTATAATGGTTATTTCAGCAGTGTTTTTGGAGTGCACCCAAAATTTAGGGCAGAATCACTATTTTATCTCCAGTTAACTTGAGTGCCCCAGATTCAGTGGAGTGTTTTTAGGGGTTACTTGACAAAAATTGATTATGCTCTATCTTGAACATTATTCGACCATCCGTATAGTGTGAATACTTAATTTCGACTTTATTTGACATTAAAAACATATTGCTGAGGGTTACAGAGCCATTCGAATACTTATGAGCATGACCTTTCTTCATATACGTTCTAGCGGCCACTAGGGCCAGCAGGGTCCAGCAGCAGAATGAGGCCTACCCAGGGCAGTTAGAGACCTTACTCAGGAAACCAATAGTCAATTTTAGATGTTTAAAAATTTTTGGAACTAATGATGAGGTTTTCAGATCCAATATAGGAATTTTTAAGGCTGATTTTCTTTAGAGAAGTTCCAAGGACCACTAGGGCCACCAAGTGCCAGTAGGAGAATAAGGCCTATCTAGATCATCCAGTATCCATTCTCAGCAAAAGAGTAGTCTATTTTGACTGTTTTGAACCTTTTGAATTAATTTATGGATTTTTCAAAAGCTTTTTAAAACTTTTTAAGGTCGATATGCTTGAGAGAAGTTTTCAGTGAACCCAGAGGCAAGTGTTGCCACCAAGTGTCAGAGGCATAACTAGAGCAGTCGAAGGCCAATTTTAGTAAGTGAATAGTCTATTATGACTATTTTAGACATTATGAATCCATTGAAGGTATTTTAAGAGTCCTTTTGAGGCTTTTAAAGGTCGATAGGCCATAGGGAACTTTCAGGGAGACGAGGGCAAACAGGAGTTGGAGGCCTGGATTGGGGAGCCAGATCTCATTTGGAGCAAATGATTAGTCTATTTTGGATGTATAATGTATGTTGGAGATAGTAGGTGAATTTTTAAGGATATGAAAGGTCTTCTAGGTAGTTTGTGCCAAAGAGAACCTTAGGGAAGCTTAAGGGTGCGGATAGAAGAGGTCAAGTCAAAGGAAGCATAGTTCTATTTTCAGCGAGATTGCAGCCATTCCAGGGGTATGATGGTATTCTAAACCCATTGGTTCAGTTTATATAACCATTGGAGTTGATTTAGTAACTTTTCAAAGAAATTTTCCATCCCAATCCCAAAGAGCCAAGTCAGTTGACAAAGGCTCAAGGAGACATAGCCCACGATATTTAGGTGAAATACTTTATTACATTTGTTTTTATGTGTGGATGCTTATTTTCTACACTTTATGGTTGTTGTACGTGCTCAATATCAGAAAAAAAATGTGTAATTCATCACACTTAAAGCATTAAAATGGTTTTAAAACACATACACCTACTTCAAGAATTCAATTCCGCACAGTCAAGTATAAGCTAGATCTTAATTTTTCTAACTGAGTGGGAGGTGCTTGCAAAGCATAACAAGTTATCCGCCCATTTCAGGTCAATGTAGAAAGAATGAAAAATAGTCTAGAATAATAAATCTAATCAAGAATTAGTGTCATAAATAAGTAAATGAAATTGTAAAATACTTATCTTTAGCAAGGATTTGTAGGAAGATCCCATCTCCCTCTTGATCCTACATCCAAGAGACATCATTAACCATCAACCATATGTCAATATCATCTTCAAAAGAAATTATTTCTCTTTAGTACCACTTGTATTCCTTATCTCTTCTATCAACAACCAAGTCCATTCATTAATGATCTCTACATCATCTCATGTCCAACTTGATCGGAGTCAGGTCTATTTATGGTTTCTTTGAATTTTTCACAAATACTTCTATAATTGAAGGGCTTATCACTTATTATAGTCATACTAGGGTTTCAAATTTGTAGAGCTGAGGCATTCACCATATCACAAGCCTATGTCTAGTGATATCTTGAATTTGACAAGGGTTTCTTATTGATCATATTATATCTAGGAGCTTCACTCTAGGGTCCCATCCAAGACTACTTTGGAATTTTTATAAGAAATCCTAACCTATATCGAAAGAATAAAGGGTTTCGTTAGGGTTTTATTCAAACCCTCACTATCATTTAGGTCTCTTCCATTTTCATCCCTTTTATTTTTCTTGATCCATCATAGGTTTCCTCATGGGAGTGGACATGATTGGCTTTCATTTACCCCAACTCTGATACCATGTTAATTTTCTAGGGATACAATGTTATTTTCTTTAGATAATTTAATTTTACAAAATTCTTCGATTAAATATTGCAACCACCCCTAACATCATAACATCAACAATAATTACTTAGAAATAAAAATAACATGAGTAGTGTAGCGGCACAAAAAAAATCAATAGAAGAAAAGAATGCAAAAAAATACGGACACCATGATTTAGGTTAGTGACCAGGGGAAAACCCCAGAAGGGGGAAAACCCATCCAAATTCTTCTTCTATTATATATTCATCAGTTTTTCAGTTGATATACAAAGTTCAGTAAGAATGAGATACATCCATCATATCAGGCCTCCTAGGGCCATCCCAAGTTAGTTCACAACTTCCATTAGGGGAATTTTCAGGTCTAAAATGGGCCTCCTAAGGAAGTTGTAAAATAATAGTGGAAATAATAAAATAATATTAGATTACATCATCAAAATTTAGAAGAATGAAAGAAAAAAATAAATTTTCAACTCGTATTTTCAACTTATCTCCCTATGGGTTTACTCTGAGATAAATGGTTATAGTAATATATCCCACTTGGTATTATAATAAATATTCATATTTAGGTCACTATCCACTGTATAAAATGAACCTCAAAATTATACATATAAATATTGTGATGCCACTAGTGCCAAAGCTGTAGGATACCACACATACTTGGTGCATTTCCACTGGTGTAGGTGTTATAAAATTCTTGATAGTGTATTGATAGATGGAAATGCAAAGCCATACCTTAATATAATGTGGGTCCTATAAATCGTACCTTACTTATGTAGGGATTCCATAATGCAGACCATACCATACCACATTTCGGGTTTAGATCATAGCGATGTCCATAATATAATAATAATGCTCATACCGTGAATCCAATTTAAAAATGCCTAGAACAATGAATACAATATAACAATGCTCAGGCCATAGGTGAAGAGAATTATGGGCAATTACCCATTGTAATATATCACTATTACATCCACAAATAAAATCGATGCCATTGTGTCATAACATTGAGTCATAGAATGATTCAACAAATGCATGTGATGATACTAAGCCCTGACGTTGGATCATAGAACACATGTGATGCCATTGAGCCATGACATTGGACCACAAAATGCATTTGATGCCAATGAGCCATCACTCTGGGTCACAGAACAATCCATCCGATGGAAATATATGTATAAACATGTAGTGCCTCTTCACTGAATTAGAACCAATCAAAACCTCAAATAATAATCAACCTTTCATAAGTTATTTCCATTCGATTGTGTGTGTTATATGAGATTTCATAGCTTGGTAGTTTATATAATCAGTGACCTAGGTTCCAAATGATACATTTGTATTTTGAGTGAGGTTGATTATTTAACTCGGAGGGAAAAATCAAAATTTAAATTCTCTTCTAAATATATTTGCCCAATTTTCCTCAATAGTTTATAATGATTTTCTTCATTGAATTGACTTCACCATAGGGGTACTTTTGGGGCTTAGGGTTTCCTATGGGGAAATTCATCCCATAGCCGCCCAATTTCAATAGGAAACGGTTGTTTGCAATAATATGTTTTTTTTTTTTATTCTTGGCTAATTTTGAAGTAAATTTGTGCTCCAAAGGCACCTCCTTTAATGAATATAAATTTTATTTAAGATTGAGCAAAATTTTTAATGAATATCAATTTTGGTTCAGATATATATATATATATATATATATAGACACACACATAGAGAGAGAGAGAGGGAGAGAGGATGTTAAAATATTTTACTCAACATATACATTAAAATATCTCATTTGTTATTCACATTCCCCCAATATTTATTATTATTTTTATTATTATCATTCTGAATACTATATATCAACACCATATTAAGAAAAAAGTTAGCTACACATCTTTTTTACGAGGTCTTTTAATTTAAATTATTATACTCCTCTTTCCATCAAGATGAAATAAAATTATATTACTTTCTATACTCCTTCCAATATAAACACTATTATATTTTGTTATATATATATATATATATATATATATATATATATATATATATATATATATAAATAAGTACAATATAATTTTACACATTTCTTTCATACTGGATTATGATATCAATATTGTTTTTTAAGTGTAGTGTGTCAACTCTATATTGAGTAATGCAGAAATTATACATCTTACTGAGAGTAAAAAGTGAAAAGCAATTATAAACAAAAATTAGAGTTATTTTACTTTTAATTATTTTATCTCTATATAAAATTCACATAAAATTAAAATTGAAATCAAAATATCTTATTTATGTGATACTGAATCTTTATTATTATTATTATTTAATAGGTTAATATGAATACTATTTTACTATTTAACTTTTTAAGACAACCATATCCTTCATCATTTATTTTAAGTACTAAAAAATAAATAACGTGTTTTACATCCTAATAGTGAGGAAATTCTTACCTAGAGTTTGTCATGTTTATTACCCAATTTTAATTCTTTCATGAAAAAAATCAATTATATATAGGCACAATATTGCTAGTTAATTAAAATTTATCATACTTACAACATAGAAATATCCTTCCTAATTTATTATTAGAAATATTATAATAATTTTTCTATATTCCATTTTATTTATCTATTTTTCAATAAATTTATTTAATATAAATTATATAAATATACTGTAATCGTTGGACATCTAATCTGCTAAGGGTTGGTGTGGAATATGAACAATCAAATAGATTCCAATATACCACTTAGAATATAGAAACTAAATCTGATTAGAAAGTATTATAAATGTATATCATTTGTATAGTAAATGCATTCACGCTTATCTACTGCCTATTGCATTCATGTGTATTTAACATGGTAGGAGAGCGAGTGATCTCCTGCCTTGCTCAACTGTGAGCCACTTGTTTTTGTGGCCTTTGTAAACCAGCACTCTCCTTCTTGTGGGTTCTGATAGAGGTAACATCTCTGAACTCTATCATTCCTCTCTCATGAGCAGACCTATCCCTCTGACTGTACAGAGGAATATTTCCAACTCCGTCCTCTAAAAATACTCGAGCATGAGTTATGTGCATTGAATAGTATGTTCATGTATTTATGAATACTTATATGTTGAATCCTTTTAATATATGAGCTCTTGAATTTTTGTGCATTGATTCCAAATCCATGCTCCTAGTGTATATTCTCTGCGATTTTATTTGAAGCAGTTCTTGGATAACCATTCAATCGTTTGCATGTGCAATTTGAGAGTAATATTTTGAATTGAATTGAGTGTCTGTTGTGTTGTAATGTGTACACAAATATAGTGTTATATCTTTTTATAGTTGACGCATAAATAAATAGAGGTCGAAGCTATTTCTACCATGACTTCGTTGAGAAGGAAACTTAATATACTAGTGACAAAGTGATAGGGGGTCTATAGAACGAAAACCATCATATTCGCTTTCAAGGCTTAAATGGTCTATTATATTTTTACCACATACACTCTCTTTGTTATATTATTAGCATAAATATATTATGAAGCACAAACCATATTAGTAGATGGTTATGACTTGCCTTATGATTGGGGCAAACAACTTACAGGACTACGATCATCGTCATCTAATTCGCACCAGAAAATCTCCCTATTGACATTATTGATGTCATCAATTTGAGGAATGGAGGTGTTGTTAATGGTCAATATCTTTCCTGCCCTTAATTTCTTGCATTAGAATTGGAAGCGGTATGCTGTAATGCCAGAATACATGTTGGAGCTCGAGACACTATTTTCTATGTGAAAAAAGATGCTCCCCATAGAGATACCACACTATTGTGGCACTATAGAAACAACATGATTTCCAATCCACAGATCTTATTAGTCCGTGCCATACGACATGATACTATAGTAATCATTTTTAGTGGGTAGCATTAGTTGCTTTTAAGTTTAAGCTAAATTTTTTAACTTTCACCCTTATTTTATTTTTAAATAGACTATCAAATTGATATGAGAGTTTTGATGGCCAATAAGATGTTTCATCATCTTATTTGGCCTTTTCCCAATGCAGCTGAGGGAGGTAGGTTATCTTATAACTTCATTGCATTTATTGATTTGATTTTTGTTTGGTACTGGAAGTAATGCTAGAATTAATCTATAAGCATTAAATGTTTGTTTGTTTCAAAAGTTATGTAATGTTATACAAAGGGAAAACTACAAAGGGCACGTGCCTTCCTGTGGTGTTTTGTGACATGGAACAACACAGCAGATGGTTGTGTGCATGCCTTGGTGTGGTGTTTCATGACATGGCACAACACACCAAATGGTTGTGTGCATGCCTTGATGTGGTGTTTCTTTACATGCCCTTGTGTGGCGTCTAATGAAATGACATCGATCAAAATGTATAACAAAAATCTGAGCTAGTACTAGGAACACCCACAAGTAGCACCACGAACACCAAGAACACCCATAATATCAAAGGCAAGAGGAGAGGTAGTTGACAAAGTGAAGGGAGGCATCATTAGAGCCAGGAACACCCATAATATCAAATATCAAAGGCAAGAGGAGAGACAGTTAACCAAGTGAAGGGAGGCAACATTAGAGCCACAACCAGTAACAAAGCTAGCCAAGTAATACCAAACCTTATCGAGAGCTTATTTTGGGGTTTTAAAATTCTAGGAGTAGGCATAGTTCCATTTATAGACCCAGAGCTTATTCTGTGGTTTTTTACAGTCTTAGGCATAGTTCCATTTATAGGCATAGTTCTATTTATAGACCCAGACCCAGTTATTTATGTTAATCCAACAACATCTGTTATGTTATTTTTGGATTCGAGAAAGCAGTGATTTCGCTGAGAGGTCGGGGGTGCCGCTCAACCTAGACCCAGTTATTTCTGTTAATCTAGCAACACCTGTTCTGTTATTTTTGGATTCGAGAAAGCAGTGATTTCGCTGAGAGGTCAGGGGTGGCGCTCGACCCAGACCCAGTTATTTCTATTAATCCAACAACATCAGTGTTATTATTTTTGGATTCGAGAAAGGAGTGATTTCGCTGGGAGGTCGAGGGTGGCGCTCGAAGAAATATTAATGGCATAGAAAACAACTAGCATTAGTTGCTTGAGGTGGGGATGCATTGCTCGAATTGGGATTTAAATATGTTACACAACTAGTACCTAACTTCCTCTTTCCTAATCTGAACATGAAAGTGAGAAATATGATCTAAAAGCTGAGAAACGATGAAGACAAACATACCTCTTTAGTGGTGTTATCACGTAGTTTCTCACTCAATGCACTTCCAACCATCGAAGGGAATAACCCATTTGATTCTCTTTTTGTATATTTGGTACTTCTTTGTTTTCTTGAATCAATTTATCGGCTGAAATCAAAATCTGATTATAGCATGGATTCATTCAATAAATTATATGTTATCAGGTATTTTATTGCAATAATTATGATAAAGAATCATAAATAGACGTAGAATGAATATTAACCCCATAATGAACAATAGCCTTGAAATTTTCCCTATCTATATTTTTTCTTATCGATCTTGTTGTTTATTATTGTATCGAGATGATGTTCCAGATTCGGTATCGGAGGTGTAGGTTTTATCCCTGTATAGAAATTATCTAAAAATGAATATTAAAACAAAAAATAAACAATAGCGATAACATAAAACATAAATTAGATATACACAATGATTTTCCCCTGGATCCAAAATTGGGATGACCAGCTTGATTTTTCATTATATTCCTTTTAGTGTTACAACACATATATATATATATATATATACATGCAGAAGCATACATAAACCCCAATCCATTAACCCTGGATTACAACATAACCATAGTTCCCTTGACCGGACCTACAAAATACTAGGGGATGAAAACCACCGTATCCCAAAACCATGGGTGGGTCCTCCCAATGGAAAATAATGTCCAAAACATTTTTCCCGAGGTGTTGCCCTGGACCCCGACAAGGGGGGCTGCCGCCTCCCCTATGACCTCCCTGCTGCATCCTGCGCAACGTACAGGGGGGGCTTTGGCCCCCCTGCGCGTGACTATTCGTGGAAATAAAATAACACATACCCAACAAGAAGGTAGTTTATATGGAACCCATAAATACTGAACTACGACAAGCACAAAAGCAACTACCGACAAGAAAAAAGGAAGTTCACCCCACATATGAAAAAGCAAGCGCAAGGGAACTTACCCCACATATGAACAAGAATCTAAGGTAGAGCAACCCATGGGCAAAGAATCCACCCTAAAAATGACCCGTCCATGTTCTCACTCACACCACTCTAGTTGATAAACACACAACTGGTGAAAGAAATTAAAGAGAGAATGGTGTAGAAGCGAGGGAATACTAATGTAAACAAGGCTGCTGAGGGAAAGGAACAACAATGGCACCGAACCTCATTTATACAGATAGCTTGAATCGGCTCAAAGGTGAAGAAGAGGTCATTTTGGCATGCCCACCCCTATGGATATATGAAAGGCTCATTTTAGTCTTGCTTGCTGCACTAAATCGTAATAGATTCACTTCCCTAGTTTTGATTTTACATGTGGATGGGCGGGCTACACGTGATGTGATGTTGGGAAAGCATTTAGAAAAAAAGTGATGTGGGATACATGTAGTGATTTGATGCTAAATATACAACATTTATATTTTTATTATACTATATCTAATGTTTATTTTATATTTTTCAATTATTATTATTATAATATGTGGCAAATAACATTATTCTACACAGTGAGGACTGCGATCAATTGCGTGCATGTTAACCACTTTTCATATAATATCCTTATGTTGTTTGTGCATATTTTGAACAATAAAGCCAATACAAGTAAGACATCTTGTAAATTGTATCGTGTTACACCCCTGTATAGAGATTTGGATGCCTTCCTTTGGCAGTTTTTTTAGACTGTTTGGTGCGAATTATGTGGTCATGAGTAAGACTCAAAGAGAAACATTGAGGGTCATGAGTAAGACTCAAAGAGAAATACTGAGGAAGTTGGTCACTTAAATGGGATTCTGATCAAATCTATGAAATCTATTTTTAGATTGAAACATCTAAAGTAAATTATAGGCTATAGCAATAGGATGAGGTTAAATAGTGAATAGCCTCTCGTGAGTTCCACAGAAGAACATCATTTTCCAAACAGTAAACCACAAAGCCTTATTGAGATATCAATTTCAAACAAGGATATAGGTAATGTTCCTCCCCATAGAAAAAATGTATTAGTTTTTCTTTTGCGATAAACTTATGAGGCCTGTTTCACCTACTCTACCACTTTTGGCAGTTTTGGTGGCTATTGAAAGTGGACTGTAATGATTTCTTACTAGATTTGATGAAACTAAGTGTCAAGAGTTAGCTTGACATAAAGGAATATTGTGAAAATTGGTCACTCAAATGAGATTCTCATCAAATATATGAAATATTTTTTATATTGAAAGGACTGAATTAAATTATCATGGAAATATGAGGTTAAAATAGTAAAAATCCTCGCATGATGTTCACAAAAGTTAGCTTGCTAAACAGTAACCAGAATGCCTTCATTCAGATATCAATTTCTAAGGATACAGGTAATATTCCTTCCATAAAAACAATGTCTTGGTTTTTCTTATGTGAAATTCATGTGAAAGAAATGTTCACCTACTCTACTACATTTTTGTATTTAGAGCTTCTTGAACATAACAAAAAGTGGCAGGTCTTTACCGAAAATTTGGTGTATTAAACAACCAAAACTAATACTAGTAAAATCAGGGTCATCATTGAAATATTTCCTGTCTAACTAACACCTCTAAGCTTATATATAAGGTTCTCCTTGCTAGTACCTTATCGAAACCATAATGGTAATCATAGTATCATATAACACTAGTTGATTTAACTTAAGCTGGATACATATGTCGATTTCATGGTTACTAATGGCATAAATACATATACACTCTTTCCATAATAAGGAGAAAGTATGTGTATTTTGACCAAGCTCATTACTGTGAATATAGAGGTTGTGGAAAAAATATATCTCTGTTATAAATTATGTTATAGCGCATTCGTGTATACTTATCCTTGGATCACTAGTATAGAAACAAGAAGGGTTGTGGACAACCCTTTCATATATCAAGCATCCCTCAAGCCATAGAACCAAAACATGGCCCATGCGACAACTCTGACCATTTGCTTCATTTGCAATCAAACAGGATTTGATTCTTGAATGCATAAAAGTAGCATTATAGGCTTCCAAATCCAGTTTGGAAAGATTTATATTTCATCGAGATAGCAATATCTATAATGATGGGAGTGCAACAACTAGCTTGATATATAGTAACTATAATGCCTTCATTCAGATATCAATTTCTAAGGATATAGGTGATATTCCTTCCATAAAAACAATGTCTTGGTTTTTCTTATGTGAAATTCGTGTGAAAGAAAAATTCACCTACTCTAAAACATTTATGTATTTAGAGCTTCTTCAACATAACAAAAAGTGGCAGTTCTTTACCATAGATTTGGTGTATTTAACAACACAAACTAATACCAGTAAAATCAGGGTCATCATTGAAATATTTCTTGTCTAACTAACACCTCTAATCTTACACATAAGGTTCTCCTTTCTTGTACCTTATCAAAACCATAATGGTAATCATAGTATCATAGAACACTAGTTTATTTAACTTAAGCTGAATTATGTCTATTTCATGCTTACTAATGGCATAAATACATATACACTCTTTCCAGAATAAGGAGAAAGTGTGTGTATTTTGACCACGCTCATTACTGTGAATATAGAGGTTGTGGACAAAATATAGATCTATTATACATTATGGTATAGCGCATTCGTGTATAATTATCCTTGGATCACTAGTACAAAAACAAGAAGGGTTGTGGACAACCCTTTCATAAATCAAGCATCCCTCAAGCCATAGAACCAAAACTTACTCTGCCCATGCGACAAACTATGACCATTTGCTTCATTTCCAATCAAACAAGATTGTATTCTTGAATGCATAAACGTAGCATAAATCCATTTTGGAAAGATTTATATTTCATCCAGGCAGCAATATCTATAATGATGGGAGTGAAAAGACTAGCTAGTAATGCTATAGCATGGGTTGAATATTCAACTGGTATATTTGGCATCACAAATCAAGGTTTTTGGGCCACCCAATCACTGTTGTCCACAATTTTTCCAGATCCTTTTCCACTTATCTTCCCAAAACATCCCTTGGCTGATATTCCTTTGAAACTTCTGCTTCCCTCAGTGAAACTCTTACGTTGTCTTGCCTTGTTAGTCTTTTAAGAATCAATGTCAATGAAGCTCTCTTTAGGAGGGACAACCACTGGTTTTGATATGATACTGCGATAGAAAGGGAAAGATGGAGGAGTAGAATATGTTGTGGTAGGATTAAGTTCATTGTGAAAACACAATGCTAGAGTGCAGAGGGCACACGTTTGATGCCCACAATCTTGAACTAAACCTCATATTCAATAGCTTGCATATTGGCACAAATAATGATAGTCACTTGACAGTTGAAGAAAATAGATAACCGATACAACTTCTTAGTGTGATGTGCCTTAATTCTACCAAGTTCCAACCAATCAATAAACATTTAATATTAGAAGTAAGAACGCACATCATAATTATTATCTTCAATTTTGTCTTCTTGGTGGAAGAAGACACTAAAGAGGGGTATATGAGGTATATGAGGATTTTTTAAACTAGTTTAATTGGAGAAATCTTATTTTAATTTAATATTAGATTTATCTACCATCATCATTTCTTGTATTCTTGGTTTATTCCCTTCTTTTAATTTAATATTTGATTTAGTTCTATCATCATTATTTCCTATATTTCTAGTTTATTCCCTGTATGTGATCCTTTCCTAATGTGATGGGGAGCAAGAGTTGCAATTAAATTTGTTGTGTTTCCCTACATATTTTCTTTGATTATAGTCACCGGAATATAGTGGCAAGAAAGTGTGCAGGCATGCATACCATATTGGTAAGACAATATATTTCTAAATGGGATATGAGGATTTTGTAAATTGGTTAAATTGGTACAATCTTCTTTTAATTTAATATTGAATTTAATTGTCATCATTATTTCCTGTATTGACAGTTTATTCCCATATTTTAATTTAATATTGGATTTAACTTTCATCATTATATCCTGTATTGATAGTTTATTCCCTTTATATGATCTTTTCGTGATGTCATGGGGAGCAATTTTAGTCATTTCCACAGTTTTCTTATCAACTTTTAATTTAGCTAGTATAAATTTTGGCATTCCTTGAAAGTATTCCATTGGAACCACTACATGCAGAACTCCTATACTTTTTTTTCATTTGTCTTATGAGAGTTGACTGAAGCTCCTTTTGACAGTTTTTGAATTCATAGCTGGTGATTTGTGTATGGAGGTTGATAATAGATCATTAGAGTAGCTTGGTAGTGCCAAAAAATTAGTGATAGCGAAAGACCCGACAATAATAATTTTTGATGCTACCATTAAAGATGAAATTCAAGAAATAATTGCTCAATTTAAGAAAGAGATAGCCAAGACATATTTTGTCTTTGAATCTTATCATTCAAAAATTAAATTTTGATCATATATGTTAACTCTTGTTCAAATATTTGTAGAAATACAATGATGTGTAATAGCCCACACCTAGTTGTTAGAAGAGAACTAATGGTTAAATATGAATGCCCATATTTTAATTAAAAAAGGTTTTTTTGCCAACTACTAGTTATGGAATACTATAAGAGGTCTGATTATAAAAAAGACATTTAAGCTAATTCTTAAGAGAGCTTTTGGATTCCCTTCTACTTGCCAGTAATGAAAACAAGAAAGTAATAAAAACTAGCATCAAGTCATACAAGTTTGTATATTAGAACTTGAGGTATGATTGTACCAAAGACAAAATAATTAGTGATTGCAATCTTAGGTCTGATTGTACCAAAGAAAAAAACTAATTAATGATTTCAATTAGCTCTTAAGAGAGATTTTGGATTCCCTTCTACTTGACAGTAATGAAAACACTTGAGAGTAATGAAAATAAGCAAGTACTAAAAACCAACATCATTTCATACAAGCTTGTATATTAGAACTTGCATATCAAGTCTACTCAAGGCAGGGAATTTCTGCCCAGCAACCCCACTTGTTTGAATATGTAGAAAGTTTTGGAAAATATTTAACTTCAAAGCTTACAAAGACAAAAAAATTCCCAATTTTCGATTGTTATTACAATCCCGACTATTGTATTTGAATGGTGAAATGACATCTTAGTTCTAAATTGACAATCACATGAAATTTATTGAATGAGGTAGACCTATCCCACAATAGGGACTAGATATATAAACAATTTAAGAGGGATTTGACAACAAGCGAACACACAAGGTAATATGGAGAACTGGCATGTGTGGTTCGATCGTCAAGGAACCTTGACTCTAAATGGTTAGTTGCATGGTATGAAGAGTTCACTTGTGTTGTGGACAATGCCATGGGAATTATCACCATTTTTTGAAGGGAACTAACATGCAAGGTGTGAGGCAGTACAAAATGCCTTTGAAATACCAAAGGAAGTACTTTATTCATATAACAATTGGTACTAGTGAAAATTCATCCTGTATTACTTACTAGAAATTTTGTTTTTGCTCTAAAAATAAAACATCTCTCTATTCTCCTTGAAAGTCAAGTCACTTATAAAGTATGTGGCAGGGGCATATGTGTTATAATTAGGGGTCTACAATGTCTAGATTCTTTTCTTCTTCTTGATTTGTTGAGAACCCAATCTAGTATTTGTTTTCCCCTCATTATTTTCTCATTTGTAAAGGGAATAATTCTAAGAAACCCTTAAGGTGTTTAAATGGATTTAATTGGTGGAATAATCGAGGTACTGAACAATATGATACTCTCTTATATGCATAATACAGTCAAAATCAAAGAAGGATTTTCTCATCGATATTTATATTTTTTTATAAGATGCACATGAAAATGTTGAATTTTTGTAGCTTGAATCACAACTTCATAAAAAAACATGTACATCAAAATATACCTCATTCTGAACCTTTTTTTGTTCAAAAAATTGATACAAACTCTCATTAGCAACAAGAAATTGTGGATGCATACCTATTTCAGGAGTAAATGTGCAGAAAGAAGCAAAGATTCAGCATGGACTTCCCAAGTCCATCATCAAACCTTGGGAAGAGCTTGTCAACAACAAGAGCAGAATCAGTCTTGATATAACAAGGATGTACCTTTCATATTCCACACTATTCCAAGCCAATCCAAATTCAGAGTGCTAAATTTCTTGAGGAAAACTCATACTCACCTGCTCCTCCTCCATAACAGTAAATTAGGAAATGGCAACATTGTGACACAGTTGGCTATGTGAAAGATCAATGATTTGATCTTCATCATTGTGAGCATTGTGGGCAACACAATCATCATTCAAAAGGATGCTCCAGAAACAAACCGCCTACAGGAACAAAGATTCACACTCAATGGATCACTTCTTGGCAATGGGCTTCAACAACCAAGAATATATGTCTCTCATATCATAGAATTTTTTCTCGAGTTTTGAAAATTCTTGCAGTTGAATTTTCCTCACCTTCTCACATTATATATGATAGGGAAAATTGATGGTCATATACAAGTTTCAAAACCACATCAAGAGAGGTTGAGCCACAACCTGAACGTGTTTCTTAAGCCTACAACCTGAGACAACCATACACACATTCAGAGTTGTAGCCACAAACACAAAATCCCTTGTGTAAACTTATCATTGGTGGGCTTCATTAAACCACCATAGGTTGTACACCACCTTTTTGCTAGGTTGAAGGCCGCCCTCTTCAAAGCATTGAGGAGCACTTCAGCTAGCAGAAGACTTCACCTTCTTGCTA
Organism: Pinus albicaulis; assembly: GCA_034641835.2. Taxonomy (NCBI): domain Eukaryota; kingdom Viridiplantae; phylum Streptophyta; class Pinopsida; order Pinales; family Pinaceae; genus Pinus; species Pinus albicaulis. The sequence continues at coordinate 819,290,570 of CM076572.1, read as the reverse complement.
GACTTGGAAGAGCTCTAAGAATCATACTAAGTGTTCCTTTGGTTGGTGGTCTTCCTTTTAAACTACCATATGTTAAATACCTCCTTTTTCCAGGTTGAAGGTCTCACTCTTCAAAGAATTAAGAAGCACTTCCTCTAGTAGAAGACTTCACCTTCTTGCAAGATTTGGAAGAGTTTCGAGAGCTGCACTAAGCATTCGAGTGCTGGTGGTCATCCTTAAACTATGGCCGGTTGAGACCTTGAGTTATCCCATCTTATCTCATTATCTGAGAGACCACATTCAACCTAGTGCTTCCATGCATTTTTGCACATTTTATATTACAACTATATTCTTGGACTCATATATACCCCTTCGGATTAAGAGGTAAATGTTAGATACATAATCCAGTAACGGTTGGTGTGGAATATGAACAATCAAAGGGAGTAGAAGAGAGCACTTGGAATATAGAAAGAAAAGGTTACTAGAATTTATTATAAATGTATATCATATGTATAGTAAATGCATTCATACTTCACTTATCTTCAGCCTATTATTTTGGTGTGTGTTTAACAATAATACCCATCTTCTTATTATTAGTACTAAATAACAATTTCGCTTTAATTTATTAATTCAATGTATTTTTTTTAAAAAGGTCTCTATAATTTTAATTAAATTATTTATATTATTTGATGGATAATAGATATTTAAATTCAGTTGAATATTTTAGAATATTGGTTGTAATATACACATTTTAAAAATTGAGGTTTATTTATAAAATAGGTATACCTTTTTAATTAAAATGATTAATTAAAAAAATGTTATATAAATAAATATTATATAAATTAAGTTATAAAATTTTTAATATGCGATAATGATAAGTCATAATATTAAGTCATAATATTATCACAAAATTAACAAATTTCATAAATTTTCATTATTCAAAACCTTATTTTAAATTAATTTTGAATATATATATATATATATATATAAACTTTTTTCTTCAATAATAATAATAATAAATAATAATATCACAATAATTATTTTAATGGTTTCTGTTGATATTAATTTAAATAATAATAATATAAAATAAAATCTTAATAATTATTTTAATGCTCTTTATTGATATTATGTTACTTGATAGGAAACCAACTGTAGAAAATTATACTGATTCATATTTTGAATTGTAAATTACACGCAGGCGTTGCTGTGCTTGGCGTTATGTTTATCACCACGACATTTCTCACGCTCGTAATGCTCATGGTATGGCAAACGAATCTGATTTCAGTTGCACTGTTTCTCGGTGTGGTTGGATCAGTCGAATTGATATACTACTCAGCAGCTCTTTATAAGTTTCCCCATGGAGGATACATCTCCTTATTATTTGGAGCAGTCTTATTATTTATAATGTATGTCTGGCATTACGCCCACATAAGGAAATATGCTTATGACCTGGAGCACAAGGTGTCCGATGAACGCATTCAGAGTTTATTCACAGACTTAAGTGTGAGCAGAGTTCCCGGAATTGGGCTTCTATTCTCGGAACTGGCTCAAGGAGTTCCACCGATCTTCTCACATTTTATCACCAATCTCCCTTCCATCCATTCCGTTGTTGTATTTGTTTGTGTAAAGTATTTGCCCATCGGCACAGTCCCAGCGGAAGAACGTTTTCGTTTCCGACAAGTAAGTTCAAAAGAATACAAAATGTATCGATGTGTTGCGATGTATGGTTACAGAGACATTAGAATTGGGAATGTGGAATTCGAAAATGAGTTGCTAGATTCCTTGAAACAATTTATACAACCCAGAACTGATCATCAAATTGAAATAAGAGCGAGCCAGGGATTTGATCAGAATAATGACCATTTGACAGATAAATCAGTTGGCTCTAAAGGTGGTGAAATTCATGCTATGGCCATTTACCAAAGTCAACTACTGGAGGTGCAGTAGGAGGTTGATTTCTTGGAAAGGGCGAGAGAATCAGGTGTGGTATATTTTATGGGAGACTGCCAGATGACTGCGAGGATGGGTTCCTCATGGTTTAAGAAATTTGTGGTTAACTATGCATATCCCTTTCTGAAGAGGAACTGCAGGCAGGGAACCAATTCTTTGGATATTCCCCACAGAAATATATTGCAGGTTTCCATGAACTACGAGATATAAATGCAACAAAATTTAGGTTTTTGAACCCCTCTAATATTTTAGTGAAGCTCAGCATGATGTGTGGGGACTGAGCAAAGTCGTTTCGAATCTCTAATTTTGTTGAAGCTATATCTATAATATTTGTATGTAACACTTTTATTACATCATCACGTTAAGTTTGCAAGGCTGATAGTTTTATCATACCACGTTAAATTAGTTGGAAGACCTACATGATCATGGAAAGTAACTGATGGATGGTTCGGACTCATTAGTATTATTTTTTTAATATTATATAATAAAAATATAATAACAGGAATTAATAAATTATATATAATATTAATTATATAATTAAAAAAGTTAATATAATAATTTAAATAATTTAGAATGGAAAATCATCAAAATGAAAATTTATATTTTATTAATATTTTCTTAAAAATAAAATTACCAAATTTGAAATAGGAAAAGGTATAACAATAATATATTTCTATCATTGATTCGTGTATGCCATATAGATTTCAATACACTTATTTTTATATTTAAATTGGAAAAACTTATTTTTATATTAAAATTTGTTTACCATTTAAATATAAAATAAAACTATAATGGTAATTAAATTTTAAATTTTCTTAGAATTAAAATTAATTTAGTAAAGCATTCAAAAAATTGGCTGCGTGACCTAGCTCCCCAGAGCTTCTGCGCTACGCCAGCGCTGCGCACGTCTGCTATAGAGCAGCTGCGGCCTTCCGGGCAGCCATCTCCAGCGACGGGGGTACGAAACCCCCCCCCCCCCCTCCCGAAGTCCTCGACTTCCAAAAAATGGTGGATGCATGTAGCAAACGTCTTCCCTCTACACAACAACATAAATTTGTCAAGAAAAAAGACTGCATTCCCACGGTGGCCCTCCCTGTGGAAGAAACTTGTCGCTCTACATTGAATCTAGCTGATAGAGGGCTCATTGGGCAGTTTACCGGCCTCTGGCCATCGCCGAAATCAATAGAAGATTGGATCAAGAGAAACTAGTCCCCTCTGATCAAGGAAGGAATCAAATCATATTTTGTAGGTAAAGCTTCTTTGTATTCATGTTTGAATCTGCAGAAGATTGGAGTCTCATCTTCAGGAACAGGCCCTATTTCATGGGGTTGCAGGGGTTATATTTAAATAAATGGTCCCCAGATTTTGATCCGACCCAGGATGTACCTACTGCAGTTCCAGTATGGGTGTGACTTCCCCATCTTCCCCTGCACTGTTGGAGCCAGAAATCTCTCCAAATCATCGGCAACTCCCTTGGTAAATACATTGACCAGGATGTAAGGAAAGATTAGTACTCGTGTGCCCGAATATCCGTGGAAGTAGATCTGGAAGAAGGATTACCTGAAGCAATAAAACTCACGGTTACTGGATGGTCCCATATTCAAGAGCTGGATTACGAGCAGATCCCCTTTAAATGCAGACACTGCCATGGCTATGGACACTTTGCAAAATAGTGCAAGAAAAAAGCTAAAGAGCAGAGTTACAATCCCAAGGGAGATCAATGGACCTCAGTCCAGAAAACTGGCCATGCAGAAGTAGCCGAGAAAGGATCCACGAAGGGGAATAACCAAGAAGAACCTGGTAATGATAATAGAACCCCTCATGACCTGGATGAGATCCCAAACCCCAAAGGAACATCTCCATCAGATCCCCCAGAAACTGATCTGACTACTCCAGCACAGGTCGAAGATCCACAAGCAAATAAAGATGGATTCGGAGTTGCCTCATCTGCTCCTCAGGGCAGCCCCTCCATGCCTTCGTATGAAGACATAACAAAGAAGAAAAAAGTGCTAGAGCCCTCAGACTCATCAGAGGATGAAACCTATGAGAGGCCCTCGAAGAAAGCAAGCAGGAAGACCCACAAAGTAGTCAGGGAAGAGGAGGAAGAACGCCTAAAAATGCAAGGCAGCCAGTCCACAATAGAGATGACTATCAGTAGAAATACAAGAGGAAGATCCACCAAGGGAGGAATCCCAAACCCCTCGCCAGGTAAATAATGCGTATAGTCTCTTGGAATTGCAGAGGCCTAGGGACCCAACCAAAAATTGAAGCAGTCAAAGATCTGATGAAAATAGAGCCCTCAGATATCCTCTTGCTCCAAGAGACGAAAATCAAAGGGAAAGCCCTTATGGATATCAGCAACTCTAATTGGAAGAAGAACGAAGGTATAACAGTCAGCTCAAGGGGAACTTCAAGAGGCGTAGCAACTCTCTGGTCTGAAGACTAGTTCCATCTGTTGAATTCCCACGAGACCCAACACTGGATCTACACTGAGCTCAAGCATCTTGAAAGTAAGTTAACTATAGCCTTATTCAATCTCTATGTTCCTGTCATTTATGCTGAAAAAAGAGAATGCTGGAATACTCTCCCTGATTTCTTAGATCTCCACTCCCTAAACAACATCATCCTGGGAGGAGATCTCAACTTAGTCATGAAGCCAAAGGAAAAAAGGTGGGGAAACAGTAGCAGAGATCAACTGTTGCCTTTGGTTGATGAATTAATGCAGCAGAGGGACCTGCTAGATTTTTCCCCGGTGAGAGGCAAATATACTTGGACCAATAACAGAATGGAGTCTGATCACATTGCTGCCCGGTTGGATAGATTCCTAATCCAAAGCTCCCTGCTGCTGGAAAACCTCCTTATTTCAACAAAAATTCTCCCCAAACTCTCCTCGGACCATAAGCCAATTCAACTCATTATGGCCCCTGAGGAATATCTTGGCCCAATCCCCTTTAAATTCAGTCCCCTCTGGATTGAAAAAGAAGGTTTTCTAGACACTATCCAATCAGCTTGGGATATCCCCATCAACGGATCCCCAAGCTATGTGTGGGAGCAAAAATTAAAATCCACAAAAAAAGCCTTAAAAGAGTGGCTAAGAAATCTCCCCATTCCCCCTTCTCAGCAGAGAAAAGATGAAGTTCAGCAGTTGGAAACTTTGCAAATTGGAATGGAAGGTCTCCACATTACCCCTGAAATATTAAACAAAGAGGCAGCTTATCAAAGAAATACCCATCAAGCATTCAGACGGGAAGAAGAGTACTGGAGGCTCAAATCTCACAGTCTATGGCTGAAGGCAGAAGATCGAAACACTTCGTTCTTCCATCACCAGTATAAATCCCGCCTATCTCAAAACCACATCACCGAGATCAAGAATGAAGAAGGACAGATCTGCAACAAATTTGACCAAATTAAAACAGCAGCTGAAAATCATTTCAAAAATATCTATGGTCCAGGGAATGAAGGCAGCATAGAAGACACCGAAGATCTCCTCTCTAATACCCCCCACCTTGTCACCCATGAGGACAATCAGGCATTACTGAAACCTTTATCTGAAGAAGAAATCATCAAGGTCATATGGGCAATGGAATCAGATAAGGCTCCTGGGCCAAACGGATTCACAATCCACTTCTACAAAGTCTGTTGGGACATCATCAAAACAGATCTGCTGAAAATGATACAAGTTTTTTTGGAAAATCCAAGGTTGGGGGAGGCATCAACTCCACCTTTCTTGCTTTAATTCCAAAAGAGGCTAACCTGGAAACTTTCGGTAGGTTCAGGCCCATATCTTTATGTAACGCCTCTTACAAAATCTTGTCCAAAATCATTGCAAATAGAATCAAACCCCTGCTTGACAAAATAATATCCAGTTCCCAAGGGGGGTTCGTCAAAGGCAGACACATCTTGGAAAACGTCATTCAAGTGCAGGAAGCTATCCACTCTAGTAAATAGAGGAAAGAGAAGGGGATGCTGATCAAGCTCGACATGGCCAATGCCTTCGATAGAGTCAACGACTCCTTCCTTATCCAAGTTCTTCGATCCTTCGGCTTCACCACTCAGTTTATCAATCTCATTAAAGCGTGCATCTCAAACCCTTGGATAGCTCCCATGGTTAATGGCCGCCCAACATCCTTCTTCCAAGCCCATTCTGGACTAAGGCAAGGTTGTCCGCTCTCGCGATTTCTGTATATATTCATGGCATATTCTCTCAGCAGGAAGCTGGCTACAGAAATGAACACTGGTGGACTCCCAAGAATTCGAACTGCAAATGCTATTAAGCCTATAAATCATGCTCTCTTTGCAGACAACTCCCTACTTCTAGGAGGAGCCTCTATTAGAATAGAAGCTAATTTCAACTCTGCTCTAAAAATTTATTGCAAAGCCTCATGAGTTGTGATAAATGATAGAAATATTTCGATCTATGGATGGAATGTAAGCCAACACAATCTCAACACCATAGCTAAGACTCTTGGTTTTGAGTGCTTTGCCCATTGGGACTGCATCAAATACCTCGGCTTACCTCTCACATCTGGAGTCAATAACAGATCTCTGTGGCATGGCATCATCAACAAAATTAAAGCCAAGATCAGCTCCTCGGGAGGTTACTGGCTCACCAAGGGAGGGAAAATTATCTTACTTAAATCTGTTTTATCTTCTCTCCCCATTTATCAAGCCTTTTTCCTCCTTGCTCCGAAACACATAATGGAGAAAATCTCTTGTCTCCTGAGAGATTTTCTCTGGAAAGGAGGCAGAGGCAATCACAATAAATTGCATTTGGAAAACTGGGATCTTGTCAAGCGGGCAACATTGGACGGAGGTCTACAGATTAGAGACCCTGCTTTATCTAACCTGGCACTTGGATGCAAGCTCCTTTGGAAAATCTATGTAGACCCCTCACATCCTATCAGCGAAACGCTCACCTCCAAATATGCACAGGGGATCTCTCTCAGGCATCTATCAGAGAACAATACTCCCGCAGGCACACAAACTTGGAATCTCTGTAGAAAATGTATCAGCAGCTTTAGGAATCATTTGTATCGCATACCTGGTAACGGGGAAAAAATTTTACTATGGAAAGAACACATTATGAACAGTCCCCCCCTTAATTCCCACGAAGAAATTCGTGAGCTAAGAGAATGGCTCCATAGCGCAGGTTTATGGAAGTTGAATGACATCTCCGCGTGGGACAATAAAGGGAACTGGGTTGACTGGGAATTCCCTCTCGTGCTGGCGCAGCTACACTACCAACTCGCACTGCTCAAAACACTGCTCTCAAACGCAGCGCCGGTTCATCGCAACAGCACAGACAGATGGGGGTGGGGTGACTCCAGATCTTATTCTTCAGCATCGGGTCACATTGCCCTGCAGCCCAAAAAAGACAGAATTCGATCACCAACCATATGGAAACAGGTTTGGAACACCAATGGGTTACCCAAAGTCAACTTCTTTTTTTGGATTCTTATGCAGAATAAACAGCTCACAGGGGACAATCTGATAAAAAGAAATATTTCTGGGCCACACAGATGCGCAATGTGCAGAAACTCTGGTGAAATAGCCTCTCATCTGTTCATTGAATGTGATTTTGCCAAAGAAGTCTGGAAATTAACCCTACTTGGATTGCAGGCCTCCCCTCCCTAGCACAATTCCATGGCAGATCTCTTTTCTGATTGGTTTCAAAGTTATCCTCTAATATCCCTAACAATTCACTCTGGTTCCACATTTGGCTTTCTATCCCCAAATTTGTATGTTGGGAAATTTGGCTTGCCCGGAATGACTCGATCTTCAACAACTCTACTCGCTCTCCTGCAAAATCTACCTCTATTGCAAAAAATCTTCTTCTTGAATCTGTCCTCCTGCATTCTCAAAAATCAGACTCCTCCCTCCTCCCCATCGAAAAGGCATGGCTAAATCTTCATAGCCCTCACCCCAAAATCAAAGCCCATTCCCTCCCCCTTCCCCTCCCCAATCCATCTTGGAAAATTAGAGAACCTGAAGCCTCCTTTCAAGCTTGGTGGAAGACCCAAAACACAACTTCAATCTTTTTCGATGGTGCCTCCAAGGGAAACCCTGGGGCTGCGGGAGCTGGTGGAGTCATCTACTTCTCAGACAACTCCAGAAAAGTCCGCTTTTGCTGGGGGCTTGGTATTCGTACAAACAACCAGGCAGAGCTCCTTGGTCTCACAAAAGCCTACCAAATTGTCCGTGATAAAGGCATCAAAGAATGCCAAGCTTTTGGAGATTCTGAAATCCTCATTAAGAAGATCACCTCGGATGACCAGTTCAACAACGCCATTCTCAACAAGTCTCTGAAAAGGCTAAAGATCATTCTGCAGGATTTCACTTCCTTCAAAATATATCACATTCTCAGAAGTTTGAATAGTGAGGAAGATGAAATGGCAAACAAAGGATGTCTCTTAGCATCGGGAGTTCTCAACATCAATGATAAAAGCTCTATCCCATATTGTATTCCTTAACTCAAGCGAAAAAATTGAACAAGAAGCATTTAGATGCAAGGAAAAGTTGTGTAATGATGGTTGATTAGGCTTCGGCCCAACCATACTCCAATTAATAAATTATACCCGTTACAGTTTAAAAAAAATATATTAATTTACTAAATATATTTAATATAAATTGAATTCAAATTTTATTTTATATTTTAAATAATTTAATAATATGTAAAAAATATTTAACATATATTATGAAAACTTATATAAAATAATTAATATTTGTTTTGGGATAAGGGATGGGTGCAAGTCCAAGAAGTGATGATTGAAGTTATGTGATTCATTTCACTAGTTTCAATTCCACTTTCTCACTCTTGTGATCATCACCAAATGCAATGATGATTCATTTTACTAGTTTCAATCCCACTTCCTCACTCTTGTGAGCATCACCAAATGCAATGAGTGCTAAGTGGACTATTAAAAAATCATGAAAAATTAGTGAGTTACTACCTCTCATAGATGAATGATCATAGATGAATGACTTACTTGAGACAGTTGAATACCAAAAATGATATCTAATAATTGTTTATTTATAAAGTTTATAATAAAAAATATCGCAACTCATTACGTTTCACAAACAATATATATATATATATATATATATATATATATATATATATATGACACAATGGGAAAGGAAATCTTGGAAATTAAATATTTTTAATGCCCTAAAACTTAAAATTAAATTCAAAACCTATTTTTTTGAAAATTTATAAAAATAAGTAATAAAACTTTTAACAATTATACAATAGAGTTTAAATATAATTAAGTATGTCTTTTTAAACATCTTTTTAATAAAATAATAAAAAATCAAATTTCCTAATTATATCAATTTTGTAACACCATTTAATCGTCTTTAGTAGAATCATCATCTTTTTCAAATATATGTATTTAAAATGACAAATATGAGAATATTAACGTTTTGTATCTTACTAAATTTATTTTGTAGATCATCCCAATATGTTTTATTATTGAATATGGACGATTATCTTCTCACCAAGCGTTATTAAGGGTTATTAAGGATACCTAATCTCGAATAGTAAATTCTTATAGGAATCTCTCATTGTCCTTATCAGTCCCTGCCTGTCCTTATAAGTCCCTGCCTACGGCAGCCAAGGGACTATAACGTTCGATCGACGTTGAATTAACATGAATTGCTCTGATAGATCACATTTTTGGATGTTTTAACCTATGTTTGAACGTTAATATTAGAGTAAGAAAATTTTTGTACGAAGTTTTAATTTCCATTTCTTATTCCCGAGAAAACTGTATGGTTTTATTAAACATAGGATAATAGTTTCACATTTCTCTTTGATGCTGGTTTAATACTAAAATGTATTTAGAATTATTTGGTAAACATTTAATTCTTTGCAGTCTCCACTGAAAAGTTATCCAAATACATATTCAAAGAAATCCCTCCAAAGCCAGCAAATTTGCTCCAAAGCCACCACATTACATTTCTTGGCATGTTGCATGCCTTCTCCGTTTTCATTTGAAGGAAAAAACTAATAGGTATTTTAGGTGTGCGGCATATGCGTTTTCATTTGAAGGAATATGTCGCTTCTGCTTTTTCATTTGAAGCAGAAGTCAGTGTCAGTCATGTCCCGAGCTCATGCTTTCCATTTGCCTAACCTGTGTTTGGGATTTCTCAGAAGTGGGCAGTCCCAGTGGGCTGTGTTGAAAAACCACTGGGCTGTGTGGGCTCCAACATGACGACCCTGAAGTAGCAGATGTCAAGCTTTGGAGCAGAAGACCGTGGGCAAGATATTCGGGCGCCACGTATCCCTTAAAACACTCTCCTGCACATTTCGCTCATCAGGAAAAGTTGTTGGCGTCATAGTTGCATGATTCACTATCTTCATTCCCAAGCTCTGCTGCTCAACGAAGTGGTAGTGTCTTCCTTTTCTTATTACAGAACCTAGTGATCCTCATTGTGAATATCTATTATTGTTCTACTTGTACAACATGGAAAACCTTGTTGTTTTATCTGTATTCATTGCTAATGATAGAGTCATTACTACTAGTTCCTTATAAGCACTACTTACTGTTTATACGTGCAATTAGGAGATATCACTTATCTCGATACATGACGGTACAAGAATAATACAAGGACCAATACTAATATGTGTGTTTGGGGTATTAATCTCGACCTCGCAATGGGTTTCGTCTGGTCTAGTGGGTTAGATGCTCCACTTTGTCTTTGCAGAAGGTGAACTCATGTAGATCTCGATCTTGAATTGGGTAACGAACTGCTAACTCTCTAGCTGCCTTTGTCTTTGTAACAAGAAGGGACGCTATGGGCTATGGTCGTAGAAGTGGATCAATCGAGCACTAAATAACTAGTGGAGTCCCTTCATTCTAAAAAGGCCCCCTTCCATTATGTAGGAAAACATAGTTATGAATAATGTGATCCCAGCTGAAGACCCTAGCTCTCTTTGGCCGAACATGGTGATGTGAACCATTAATGCAGTGAAGAACTTGTGAACCTGTCATGAATTTGTGGGTTGAGCTTGCCCCAGATCTGGAAAAAGGATGAAATAGGCACGTAGCCTCTGTGCAGCTCGTGTGTGGCACACAGGTTTTTTTTTTTTCCAATTACTTATTTTAAATTAGTCTGTTGTTTCTTGTATTTATTCATTTTGTTAAGGGTAAATAACACTTACCCACCCACACATATGATAAGGGAGAAGCAAGAATTACATGCCCCAAGGATTGCATGCAGCAGTCTAGGTGTCAGTGCTTTCATAGTTTAGGGGAAATGACATCGTAAATCTCGCTTTAATATTTGAGGGGAAGTGACATCGTAAAGCTCTTACCCCATACATTTGTACTTGTTATGCAATTATGCTACTCTAATGTGTAAGCTAGGAAAACATCTGATAAGATAGGAAAGAAGAAGAAGGCTAATGGTAATCCCATAGCAGAAGATGTTACTCTCATAACTGCTCTCACCAGATTTTTTAATAATGGTAATCTGATAGCAGAAGATGGTACTCTCATAAGTGCTCTAAGAGCCTATGGCTAGAAGGCAGTGTCTTATGTAGGAAGGAATGCTTTCGGGAGTTCTAAAAAGTTATTCCCATATTTTCGCTATAAAATGTTATTCCCATATTTGCATTGTAATCTACACTTTATTATAAGTCCATTTCTATTTCAATTACAGTAGACGTTCCATTGACTATAACGTACATGACCAGAGGAATGACATGGCTACTTTTAGGTGTACACTAAAAGCTGTTGTTTGGGGAGATATTTCATTTTTCCACTGGTCACCGAGTTTGACTTTTTGTAAGTCATGGAAAACACAAAATTACAACCAAGAAATGATAGTGGGTTAGAAATGCATAGTACAAGAGATGTAATGTTTTGGATATACATTCTGGAGATTTTAGATATTTTGTTCTGGAAGATCTAATAGTGTTTGAATTGAAGGATGCAGAGGTCATAAAGAATCCAGGGGCTTCTGTCCCAAGAAGTGAAAGCTGTGAAATCTTTGGTCGAATCATGCAAAACCAAACCTTGTTTTTGTTATTGGTCAATTTCCACCAAATTAAGTTGGAAGAAAAGTTTCTGGCTTTCCTCCCATTATGCTTTTAGACTTAAGTTTCAAATAGAAGCTTCATAATAGAAATCGATGATATTGACTTACAATAGAAAACATCAAAAAATAATTCGAGCTTTCCATAGGACGTTACCATACAAAAGCTATTTAAAGGGTAAGAGTAAAATCCTATTAAAACTTCATATCAAACTTTATCTTGAACTGATGGTTATGTTACGTAAGGAAAACATATCAATGATATCATACTCATAAGGAAATATCCTGTCTCATAACCGTATTTCAGACCAGAAATGCTGTTATTTAATAAACAAGAGCATTGTATTTTTTTTTGGTTAAATCTTCAACGAAGATTATTAATCTTTCAATCAAGATCAACAGGTTTACGCTTTAGTTAATTGTTTTATGTATTGCAACGCTTTAGTTAATCGTTTTGGGTATTGCTACATAAATGAGATCAATTAAGATTAACGGGTTTATGCTTTAGTTGATTGTTGTGGATATTTTTACAAAATTTTGATGCCATGATTATCCTTTTCGCAATTCTTTTAAAAGGAAAACCTGAAATTCTTTTAAAAGGAAAACCTGATTTTAACGAGCTTAACGAGATCACACTGGAATGATCTATGACCAATTTGATTCTGAAATATAGAGAATTACAGTGACATATAGCTAATTTGATTTTAAAATACATACAAGTGGTGTAACATGAACGTATTTATTCGATTAACTGGATCTTATAGGATTGTTAAACTTGGTTTAACAAAATGGAAATAAAAATCAAATATTAATCTTTTCATATTTACCTCATTAATGAAAACACCGAAGCTTTTTTATGAGAGTTTGGAAGTTTTTTTTATCATATTTTCCCGGCAGGGACTATCGCTTGTTTGTCATGATTAGACATGTTTTTTTTTTATTAGGATGACTGTTAACAGATGGGGTTTGGAACTCTTAATTCGCTAGCACTACTACACTAGGGCATTTTTAAGACATTTGTTTATGACAAAAGAAATCTTTTGTTCTAAAAGTCACTTTTTATTTTAGTTATTTTATATTAAAATTTAATATCATTTGAATTGTCTTAAATATAAAATTTAAGACAAAAGTAGTTTGAGACAAAACATTATATTTAAGACAAAAATAATTTGAGACAAAAAAAAATATAAGACAAACAATTTAAGGCAAAAATATTTTAAAATAAAACTCTATATTTAAGACAAAAACAAATTGAGACAAAAATATGTTAAGAAAAAACTTTATATTTAGGACAAAAGTAGTTTGACACAAAAATATTTTAATACAAAACTTTATATTTAAGACAAAAATATTTTAATATAAAACTTTATATTTAAGACAATAACAACTTAAGACAATGACAATTAAGACAAAACCCATTTAAGAGAGTTAGTAATTGAGACAAAACCATTAATATTATGAAAGTTTGAAGTGAAATTCTATGAGTAGCTAGTGGATAATTATATTTTTAATTTTTGAATATATATCTATATATATATATATTCAAATCACATGAAATGTAATCATGTCAATTTTATTTCTTTTATATTATATTTTTCATTTTTCATTATTCATTAAACCACATTCTAAAAATATAATAAAAAAATAGATAAAAAAATATTATTTTTTGGTTGGCCACTCAAAGGGATTTAAGTTTGAATCTCTTGTTTTTACATAATACTTCATAAAGTGATTTTCAAATGAGTTACGTTCTATGAACTAAAATTGTTTATTTTTTTAAATATGTGAAAATTTTTAAATTACTTCAACTAAAACTTTGATATAAATTTGCAAGAAATTAAATAAAATATAACGATAAAAAAAATGTAAATATTTTTCAATTATTTTCCATATATGCATTTAAACCTTCATTATTGTCTTTCAAAATGAAAAATCAAAATTTGATTCTTGCATATGTCTTATAGTCACATCTCGATTTTCTTTTCACTATTGAACATATATATCAAAAAGATAAATAACAATAATTTAATTATTTCTTAGATAAAATTTTAGTATTTATTTATTTTTATTGTAAAAAAACTTTATATATATATAAAATGGAGGTTAATATTTTTTATATTAATTTATTATTAGGTATTAAGATGTTGGTAAATATTTTCATCTCTAATTAGATATGTAAAGAAATTGTGAAGGAGGTTGAAAGAGTACCTCTAGCATAAACTTTAATTTAACCTAAAAAGCCATTGTCATGCCCCTATAGTCACCCATATTGGAGGTTGACTTGGTGCACCCAGATGGCCCATCACTATAGGTTTGTGGTGCATCTGACTCATTTAATCTCTCTCATCGATTTTCTCAATCTGAAACTATGTGATTATATACTACACCTCACTTTTTATATTTCATGGTCATTAAAATTCATAAGTTTAACACGTATTGAAGTATGTAGATAATAATTCTATACAATTATTCTTTAACATAACCAATATTCAAATGATATGAATGAAATTAATCTTATAAAATCAAAAACCTAACTTGCCTACCCGTTATCAAATATTCAAATGTATTACAATCAAGTGAACTCTAGTCTCGTATAACAATTTAAATTATAAGAGCACAAAATTCATATAAACCTAGCACCAAATTTCCTATTTCATTTACAATCATTGATCACAACTTTGTCATAGATCAAAACTGTTTCACTTGATAGAAATAGTAAGTACTCTCATATGCATGCAATGTATGAAGAGTTAAATTAACTAAAGGAAAGCAAGTTAAGTCTAATTAACTATAATACTAGAATTCAAGTGAGTCAAAGTTAAAAAGGTAATGCCTTGTAAAGAAAAGCTAAGTGAAGGAAAAGAAAAATGTTTATTTATGTTAAAGTGAAGTTCGAAAAGCTTAGTTAAAGTGTGAAGTCATAGTTTGCATGAAGAAAAGAAAGTTAGAGTTTTCATTATTCCATATTTAGAAAGTTTAGTGCTTATATACTCATGGTTGTGTCATTGTAATGTGAAATAAGAAGAGATAATAACAACAAATCGGTGGATGTATATGAGAGAATAATTAATGAATATAACTTATTTATTCAAGAAGAATCTTGTGTACTTATTTGTCTTGTGTATACATGTTTATCTTTGCATCTAAATAAAAACGGGTATCAGAGCAAGGTTTAGAAAGGTTTCAAAGAACCAAACAAGTTAATAACGTCATGCGCTACTTCAACTAAGAGCCTTGGCTATTGTGAGTAGTCTGCGAATCGAAGTTTGCATCCATTGGTCCATAAGTAAAAACTAGAGCTTGTTGAGAATTTGTAAACCCAACTACTAAAATATTAGGGTGAGTAGCCTATAGAGCCACCACCATATGAAGAGGAAAGAGCCACCACCACTGACCAAATAAGGAGTCTCCACCGTAAGTTGTAGCCATGAGCCTCCATAAGAATATGCATATAAGAACTTTGCAAAATTGCTAGTAGTTGTTGGGAGCCACCATTAAAGTGAAGGCTAAAATATTTATTTTTAAAGATAATCAAGTGTATGTGATGTTAATTTCGAGAAGGCTAACATAATACGGAAAGAAGGGAGAGGAAAAAATAAAGACTACAACCATGTGTCAGAAAGTAAGAACGGAGCAAACTAAGAAAATAAATCGAGAGAAAGAGCCAAAGTATTTTGAAGATCTCATAGAGGTTCTCTCCACAGTCGAGGCATGTAAAAGACAAGTAGATGAAGTAGAAAAATTCGGGGATGAATGGATCAAGATAAATCCGGTAACACTTCCAAAATTTACTAGTAAAAACTTTAATTTTTGGGAACTGTCAAAATGAAAAATTTTCTTCGATGTAAAGAGTTTATTGGGTGTCGGTCTAATAACCCATATGATGAAGTATGTGATACCTTAGTATTGGATATTATAAAACATGCATTGGATGAGAAGTCCTTGTGCAAGGTAGTAAAAGCTACATCTTCCCAGGAAGCATGGAAGACCTAAGAAGTAGAATTTGGTATAAAGGAAAGTGACATAAAGCAACACATTATGTTACAGTATATTGAAGAAACAATAGAAAGTTAACTGTAGTTCTAAGATTATATGAGAAAGACTCTAGGAGGAAAAAAAAACTTGGAGAATCCCACTCAAATGTGAATGATGGTCATAAAGACTATAAAATTGAAACACATCATGCAGACATGCATATGGTTGAAGAAGACACATAAAATATTGTAGAGTGAGAATTTGAAGCCCCTACGTGTGAGGTAGAGTAAGAACATATAAATGCTCGATAACCCCATTATAAAATCGATGGTGAATCCCACTTTGATGAGACACATGTGGATGGTGACTGAAAAGTGAGTAGTGAATTGGTGAATGCAACAGTAGTCCTTGTTGATGATGGTGAAGCTTGCAATAAAGAAGTGAATAACATGTGCGATCTAGTTGGTATGATTGTAGTTTATGATGACCTCTTTGTATCAGAGTTTGAAGCATTTAAATTTGAGAATAACAAAGAAAATGTGTCATATGAAGTAATGGTTTGTAGGGCTGAATGCGCATCTCTCATGAATCCAAAAACAAATGATGAATTTTGTGAAGTTGAAATTGTTAATGAGCACATGCATGCTCAAATATATCACGACAAAGTAGATGAAAATTATGTTGATGAAACTTGTGATCTCTTTTGCAAAACAAGGATTGATTGTGGAAATATGGAAAGTGCCATGTTTGATGAATAATTGAAGCTACCACTGTAGCAACAAGTTGTAACATCCCTAGTCAAAAATCCATGTAAAAGTTAATAAAGGTAAAATAAGGCCTTGGTCATGGGACACGTATTCCAAGTTGAATGTTGGGTGAAAACATCGTAGTGGGTGTTAATTTCGGTTTATTAATGGTTATGGAAAGTTTCAAAGGAAATGGAAAAGGCTTTGGAAAGGCATGAGGCATTTATTGGCATTTTATTTATGAAAATAATTGAAAAAAGGAGAAAATAAAATTGAAAGTTCACAGGATGCATGTGAGGAAGAAAATGAAGGAAAATAATGGAAAAATGAAGAAATTAGAGGCCCCATTGATAAAAATGCTTATGAGGATCAGTTTGTAGCTTTTGCCCAAAAAAAAATCAGTTCAGTTTTGGAGCTCTCATTCTTTTCCCTCTCTCATACTCTTGGACACTTTGAGTTTTCTTAGAGAAATCTTGGAGGAGTGTGGCATACTTGGGATTTGGATCAAGAAGGCAAAAGAAAAGCAGGAAAGCACAAGAGGACAACGAGATAAAAAGCTAAAACGACTTTTACTTGCATGTACTGAGTTTCAGGTATGGTTCTCTTAATATTTTTGGCATGCATGGCATATGCATGTGGTTATTTGGTTATGATTTTTCATTGGCATGGGGGATTACATGGATTGAAAGTGGTTTTGCATAGCCTTGCTATTTCCTGGATAGCCATGGTGTTGTGGGTTTTACTTTCATTTTCTGGTTGGTTTTCTTGTGCCTTTGGTTGTGAGTTGAGTTATTAGTTCCTAGAAGCCTTGGTCGAACAAATGCTCTGGAAGCCCTTGGTGGGTTGAGTTACTAGTCCTGGAAGCCCTGGTTGGAACAAACGCGTTGGAGCCATGGATAGCTTGGGTAGAGACCAATATGGTGATGGTTTGATCCAGGTGGATATCGATAACCACCCACCTAATCCATTTGGACCCACACCATCAATTCTTGCAACTTTTCACATTCAACACCACTTACTATTTTTAGCAGGTTTTCGGGTTCTGCACTCCCGGAGCCATTTTGGGGCTTTAATGATCCATGTGGATATTGGTGGTCACCCGCCTATTCCACTTGGGGCCCCACCATTGTCTCTTTCAGTTTTTCATTTTCAGCACAACTTACTATTTTTAGTAGTTTTTTAGGTCCTGAACTTCCGGAGCCGTTTTGAGGCCCTAAATGACGTTTTTTGGGCATTGTTTTTCTAGTGAATATGATTCCGTTCCACAATAAATATTGGTGGTGACATTTTTATTCCTTAGATAGATCTTTCTAATGATTTATCATGTGTGCCAAATGGAGATAGTATGCCGAAGTTACATCCCCGAGAAGTTGAAACACCAATTTACCCAAACGGGGCCCATATTTTTGGCGCTTCATCTCCTAGGGTTAGGTTTTTGGACGTTTAGAGTTCTCCATTATTTCTCCATAATAAATAGGCCCTCGAGCCTCATTGTAACATAGTTTAGAGGTCTGCAGCCACCACATCTCTTGTCATAGATTCACTACCAGCATCCTAGCTATTTTGTTTCCATTATGTCTATAAGCATATTTATGTTATTTGATATTAATGAAATGACGCATTATTTCTGCTGCATCTCTATGGCTATGGTTATTTCTGTATTCTGTTACGTTCCTGCATAAATCCGGATCAGAGTTAGTGATGTTCAATCATGAGGTGGAATCATTGATTGAGGGTTGAGGTGGTTTGGCCTCTGGAAGCCCTAGTTTGGTTTTGATTGATTTTTTCTATGATATCCCACATTCATGCTTGGAATATGGCATGGGGGTGACTAGCTGAAAGAAAGATTTGGTTCAACCTAACCTATGGTTAGATGGTTCATGGAAGTCCCATACTTGGTCAGCCTATGAAATCATCAATAAGAGCTCTTTCTCCTTGGAATTTTATGGGTAAATATACTTTTCTATATGTGACTTATATTGTTGTTATATCCTTGATATTTATCATGGTTATATGTTGGTTATGATTGAATTTTATGACAATGATAATGTATGGCTCTCATCATTTTTCTTTAATCATTGAATGTATAATGACTATATGGCTTAATAGATGGTAATGCGGTTATTGTGACTAGGCATCAAGGCTTCTTAGTGATTCTTGTGAGACCCTTGTGCTCAGGTTTGTTGTTTTAACATGTAGAATGCATATTTCTGACATGTTTTAGGAAATGGTTATCATGGCTAGTAGGGGTCCACTAAAGTCCTTGTTCAAGTATTTACATTTTTATCATTGTCTTGATTTTAATTTTCATTTCTGGAAGTTTCATGGAGTTCTGGAAAGTGGCTTGAGTCCTCGCCCTGAAAAAGTGGATCATAATCGGGAGTCGTTGGCACAAAACTACCTAGAAAAGTCCCTAGTCGCAGGCATGCCTTGCTATGGGAGCGACTAGAGGTTCTAAGTCGCATGCATGCCCATGTCAAGGGAGATATTAAGGCTTTGATGCAAAAAAATGTCAGTTTGTCTCAAGGGTTAGTCACCTGGATGGGTTGGATGGCTCCATGGGGTTTTGTTGCAAGTGCATATGGTTAGGTTGGTTGTGTTTCGTCGATTACACTTCCTTAACTAATATATACGGAGTTGAATCATATCATAGTAGGTCTTTGTCACATGTTTTCCCTGGTTGGTCGGTTACTTGGGTAGATGTGGGAGGAGGGTGTTCTAGAGTGGTATCATAACATGGTTCCATTCTCCTTAGGTGATTTTTGGTTTCTGTTCCCCTTGGATGAATGCATTGTCGTATCTACATGTCGGTTGCATATAGGTCCTTGTGCTTGTGATCTATGTGCTTGTTATTTATGCATGGCATTGGTCATGATTGTAGTGGTGTCGTCATGTGAAATTTGATGGTGTCGTTGTTGAATGTATTTGTTGTGTTTATGTTGGTCGTGCATCGATTATGTGTATCAGTGTTTGTATGTTGTTATGCATACTTTAACTACATGATGGTCATTGTGCATGAAGTGATGATGTGGTCTGCATAGTAATGCATTGATAAATAGATAATGGTTGAAAAGGTGTTTATATGTTCATATGATTATATGTTTATATGTTCTACATGTCAGTTGCATATAGGTACTTGTGCTTGTGATCTATGTGCTTGCTATTTATGCATGGCATTGGTCATGATTGTAGTGGTGTCATCATGTGAAAGTTGATGGTGTCGTTGTTGAATGTATTTGTTGTGTCTATGTTGGTCATGCATCGATTATGTGTATCAGTGTTTATATGTTTTTATGCATACTTTAACTACATGATGGTCGTTGTGCATGAAGTGATGGTATGTGGTCTGCATAGTAATGCATTGATAAATAGATAATGGTTGAAAAGGTGTTTATATGTTCATATGATTATATCTATCTATATATATATATATATATATATATATATATATATATATATATATATATATTACACTAATTCGGTCGGTCTTGCAGATGAGATATCCTCTCCGAGCTATACTAAGGTACACTGGTTTGTTTATGATTTGGTTTAGCTGACATAATATCCTTTGCAGGAAGAAGATATCAAAGATGACTAACAAGATGGTAGACTACAGAGATTCTCCCTATGAATCAGATGAGTAGTGTGGTGTTGGTAACTCTTCTAACTTAGCATACACATTAAGGAGTTTGAAGGAGGAAATAAGGATTTGGAAAGAAAATGATGAAAAAAGCATGCAGGCATAGGAGAAATAAGAAAAAGTCCATGCAGTAATTCTTTAGAGTTTGTCAAAATTGCAGAGACAAGGACCACTTCAGATCAAATATGGACAGGAGGATATGACTAATGGGGCCTGTGGAAGTAGACCCCATAGTGGGCACATGTCAGAGAGAGATGACATAATCAAGGATGTCAAGTTCTTGGATACTCCAGAAAGGAGGGGTGATGGACACGATTACTATTCTCGTTCTAGTTTTGAAATGGTATCATGGTCATCATCATTATCATCCTTATGGGTGGTATGTTTTTCAGCTCTTCAACTCTTTGGAATCTTTTTCTGTTCATGGTATTTGTTGTTAGCAACTTAGAATCCTTGAATCACCTGAAAAGGTCATGACAATGTAAATTTTGGAGGCATTGATGGACAACACCCGCACCCCAACAAAAAATCATTAGAATAAAATTTTTAGAAGCTGTTGTTAAATGATCGCCTCCAAATTTTCAATTCTCATGAATTTTGGGGGAGGGGCATCTTTTGGTTTATTGAATGGGACAAGGGGACATAAGGGTATCATGGATAGGTAGAAGTTAGAGGTTAGTGCATGGTTTACTAAGATCTATAATCCTAACATTAGAGAATGAGAAGGAGCCTTAGGGCCTTATGCCACAGGGGCTAGAGGACTTATAAGTAAGGAAATGAGAGCAATTGATAGGGGAACCCCCAATAGTTGTGATAAGGGGATTAGGGGCCACATTATCACAACCCATAAAAACTTAACCCATAACCACTAAAGTCCATATCCCTTTAACTCCAAATCCATAATCCCTTAACCGCTAAACTCATAACTCATAAAAAATTAACCCCTTGATCCCCTAAACCCCAAGCCACTAACCCCTTAACCCCTAACCCCTAACTTGGAATCCTTGAACCCCATAAAAATTAATCCAATATCCTCTTAAAACTTGACCGTTAACCCTTAACCCCTAGCCCCTTAACCCATTGTCACCTAAATACCATAAACCTTAGACACTTAACCCGTAAATCCTTTGATCTGTAAGCCCTTGATGGCTAACCGTTAACCCCTAAAGCCCTTAACCACTAAGTCATTAACCTCTAACCCTTAAACCCCATAGACCTCAACCCCCTAACCCCTAAAACCCCTAAGACCTAACCCTTTACCCTTAGCCACTTACTCCTAAACCCTTAATCCCCTTAACTCCTAGAACCCCTTATCCTTCCTCCCAAACCATAGGTGTTCCAACACTAATATTCTTGGGCATATAAATATTTTTCCTGCTAACCTATCCAAATAGAACCTCTAAGCACTAGTTGGGTCCAAGGAAAATAACTACAAGGTCCCCAAATCCGATCTACATTTTATGGATAATCACATTTCCCCCAAATATCCTCCACATATTTGCCTTGGTGTATTGGAGTTTGAAAAATGCATAGGATGACAAAAGTAATCCTAATCGTAAGACTCAACTTCCCTAATGACTAGGAGGCCTTAAAAATCAAGAAACATCTTAAATTCTACCTAAAATTACTAAAATTTTCTATCCTAAAGATGTAATTAGAAATTCTACAAAATTTTAGGGCAACAAGGAAACCAACTTCCTCTTCTAGAAATCTCTAAGACCTTATCAAGGACAAATACAAATTTTGAAATAAATTGTTAAAATTATGTTCTTGCATCAATAGCTACCAATGTATCCTTATAGGCCACCCCATTTAACAATATTAATACCAATTTCCTTTACCTAGAATGAACTCCTTACATAATTCTCTCTTAGATCCTACCAAGCATGAGTTTTTTTAGTAAAATGGATGTTCACCCTACAAGATTCTATCCTCATGGCCTAAGATAAGGAATTCCTCTATGACACCCATGACTATTGCATTAATGGTACACTATTAAAGAGAAACAAACTTTGAATGGATCATTCTTTGCGTTGATTTTTATGTATAATATAAGATAGTTTTTTGATCAAGTTTTGTATTTTTTAATCATAATCTTGAGAACTTTCTCCAACCATTTTCTTAATTTCCTTTAGCGTAGTGATTTTTTTTGCTTCAATGTTTAGCCTCTAGAACTTCGATATAAATATCATCTTTCATTAATCCAAGGCCTTAGCTACACACTAAGATAAATCTATATGAACTTCATGCACCATTAGAGAAGCTTCCCCCACAATGTGGTTACGAACTTTATCAAATCATAAACTATCACTACAGTCCTTTTCACCCTCCAAATGGATCCACATAAGAGTTAATGTGGTTTTCCATCACCATCACCCTTCATAAATTTCTTCGAACTACTATAACCATATCGTTGGTTGGGATGTTCACCAAGATAAAAACTTATGGACATGTTTGATAAAACCTTATGTGCTCACCTTCATGGCAGCCTCCTTGCGACTGCTAGTATAAAGGGAAATCTTATAAGGATCTTCAACACACTAGACGCCACTTTATTACAAAAGGTATGGCTTTCATCTCTACCTATTCTGTTTGAAACATTTCTAAATTCTATTAAAATCCCGTCAATGCTTAGTTAAAGTCTCATGCTTTGAAGCATTGATCTGAAAAGAATGTTTTATATTAGGGTATATGGTACTGTTTCTATAGTGTGGACCCCTAATTGGCTCGCATTGAAGGTTTTCTTGTTAGTGACTCTGCCTCAAGGGACCTTACTGATCCTCCAATTGATCATGTACAAAATCTTATTATTATTTCCTATAATCAGGTTTAGGGATGGTATAATTTAGAGTTTTTGTTTTTATTTTTTGTTTCAATGGCTCATGGCTACATATAGTATGATAATCCACTTTTCTTGACATGTTTTGTAGACCTCAAGTGTGGAAATTATTTTTTATTTTCACCTGTACGATATTGTATGAATATTTATGGTATTGTCGATGGTGGAGAGATTATATAGAGTGGCTGTATGTTTGGTCTTGTTGTACATGCTCTGGAAGTGGAGGATTCCCATTGCTGTTGTCAATATTATGCTTACCTGGTCTTTTGTTGGCAGTTTATGCTTATGTTTTCATCATCCTTGGGATGTGGTGCTAGCATCAAAGTATACTCTATTTCCTCTCATTTTATGGTCACGTGCAACTTGAATTTTGGCAATTGAAGCTTGTTTCAACATATGCTTTCAACTTGGCTTGTTTTGGGATGGATGAGTATGTTCGCCTCTAAGAAAGTGGTTACTCTTTTCATGCTAGATGGCATATGTGGGTTTGTGTAGAGGGCACTCAGGAAGACTATGATTTACTAATGTTTCCCTCTGTCAAAGGACGCTCTTTTCTAGGTTTAGAGCTATATTTTCTTCTCGTTTTCAAGGCAGCTATCACTGAAGCACATTCATTTTCAGTTTATGTGCACTATTTCTCTAGAATTGTCTCATTTTATGAGGGGCCTAAACTCTTCATGCAAATATTTAGTTTTTGTTGGAATGAGACTCTGTTATTATTGTAATAGTGTTTTTTGGTTCTCGGATCTTGTGATCATTGGAGAAGCTAGTTCTTTTAGAAGTATATAAATTTGATGTTTAATATATCAATGTAAATATCTTATTTTGATATGAATATGAAATATTTTAATTTACAAAAAATTATGAAGCAGAGAACAATAAATTCATCCTCCTCGAGGATAAAACTTCCAACTAATCACACTATTTATCATGTTTATAAATTTAAAACAATATGCAATTTATTTTCGAAAAAAATAGTTGAAAGTTTAGTTGTCTTTGTTTGTGCACTAGTGAAGCCATGCAATGATACATTTGTCAATTTTTATATGAAATTCTTAGATAACTTAAGCAAGAGTATAGTTAAAGTTAAGACCATCTTATAATATTTGTTGAGATAAACTAATAGAACTTTCATTTTTGAAAAATATCATATCAACATATATTATAATTTATTTTGGAATATTGAATATAAAATTTATTATTGGTATTAATTTTAAAATATTAAATTAAAAAACAAAAAAATAAATCATTCATTTTAATATATATATATATATATATATATATATATATATATATATATATATAAAATTAAAATAATTCTATAATTTGACTTACGGACGCAGTTATAAAAACTAAAATTAATAATATTAGAAATATTTTGATAATTATATTTATTATTGTAATAATATAAATTAATTAATTTCGTAATTAATGTTTTAATATTTGTCAAACTACAGAAGTTTTTGCCATCTTTTCAACACATAATTTAAAAAAGCAGAACACATTTCCACCAAACCTTTCAAATAAGTATTTCCAAATATTCAAGTAAATAATCCTAAAATATTAATTAAAATATACAATACCATGATACCTTTTCACAAATTTCCTATTGGTCCATTTTAGTGCTATACTTATAAATAATAAAGTCAATACAATGATAGAAATAAAAATGATGTAAAAAATTCAAAAAATATCATATACTTTCCAAAAATCCTTTCAACACATTTCCAAAGCAAGCAAATAATATTAAAATATTAATTAAAATATACACCAAAATAAGAAAATAACCCTAAAATATTAATTAATATATACAATTGCATGATGCCTTTCACAAATGTCATTAGTCCATTTCCAAAATACGCTCATAACAATAAAATAAAAATAATAATAAATAGGAATGACAATACCATTAATTGAACAATTCAAAGCATGCGGGTTTGCTAATGGAATCACCAACTAATCCATTTAAATTGGGTACCCATTTTAGCCTCCTTATGAAATTTTGTTAGTGTTTTACCAACATGCAAGTTGCTTAAACTCTCCGGCCGTGAACGGTGATAAGTGCTTGAGATCAAATGCTATATAACCATGGCTCTGCAACTGACTCCCGCCGGAATGCCCACACGACTCCGCTCCTCGTCGTCTCTTCATCCAATGGTCTATATTTCAATAAAATAAGACAAAAAAAACCCTAAAATTTGCGGGAAGAGGTATTTCAGAAATTGAGTAGAAGACGAAGAAGAATATTTGTAAGAAGCCCTCGAACCGATGGTCCTTGCACTTGCAAGAGCAAGAGAATAGATTGTAGGTATGTTATGCAAGTGAGAAAGCTGACCCTAGCTGAGGAAACCCACTCATTACAGGTGATCAAGGTGTGGTTTGATCCCAACTCAGGATCATTAGCCTTTATGCTTTCGGATTGATAACCTTCTTTATTTTTTGAGGTCTCCCTTTTCTACAGCAACCCAAATCCTGACTCCCACATCAGAGGTGTGTTTTCTACCTGGTAAAGCCCTGGTCGGCCAATAGGCCAAAAAAAATCCGCAGTAACCATCTTTTTTATATCCGTAATGCCCGATCGCGCTGGATCCTACATGGTTCTGAGGGCCTGGCTGGTGCGACAGAGCTCGGTTTCAAATCCAAGTTTGAGTTTGAGTTTTAGCTGTGCAAATATTGAGGTGAGGGCTTCGAAAGGATTTGAGGGTTTGACAAAAACTGGGATTGTGGAATTGGTACACGGATTTTTGGTGATGATTACGATGTTTGTCTCCGTACTCAGATTCTGAAGGGAAAATATGGGTCATGGTTGCCAAGCTCAAGCATGAGCAAGGGACTTCAAAATTTAAGGGCGAGGGTTTTGAACCAAGAATCTGGTATGTATTACTTTTATTAAGTGCTGGTATGTATTAGTTTGATTAAGTGTTGTGTCGTTGATTGCAATGGTCAGACGAGCAAGGGACTTTGAAGTTGAAGGGCGAGGATTTTGAACCTAGGAATCTAGTATGTATTAGTTTGATAGAGTGTTGTGTATTCAATTGCAATGGCCCCATCTACTCAATTCGGATTTCGCTTCGACATATGTTGTTGGGAAAGACAAAAGCATCATGAACTTACCTGTATCAGAAGTTATTGTGGTGATTTTGTTGAATCCGCAGGACATGGAGACGATGTTCCCATTCTGGTTATAATGGGTGATGGTACAAGAGGCTTGTTCTTGAATGGTATTGGCATTATAACAGATTTAACACGAGTGATTAGTAGCGCAATAGACCTGCCCAAGCCTGCTAGCTCAATCCATTGCTGGCAGGAGAAGATGAGCATTGACACAACACAGAATATATAGAATCCCATCACTTAAAC